>VDFB02168118.1:69469678-69765693 GCA_007258455.2 Sequoia sempervirens
TGTCTAGTTTGGCCAAAAATTGTAAACCAGTATTGTGGGATCACCCCAGCTCCATCTGCAATGCAAGTATTTCAAGCGATGAAATATTTTCCCTTGGATCTATGGCCCATCCTTTGATCATGTTCATCTCCATTGCACATCGTTGATTCACACCTTGCACCTCAGATCCTATTAGCGATGGGAGATATAGTGAAGAGACTAGATCGAGACACGTACACCTGCAATGAAAATTAATGGTACAAAAGACATTGAACATAAGGTCCCTTCAAATTAGCGAAAGAAACCTTTCAGAGAATATCATCACTCATTTTTGTTTTGGAACTTAATCCTTGGAATGGATCTACGATGAGCGATAAAGTAAAAATATTAGGTCATCGCTCATCGTTAATTTTCCTCATACAATTTGCAAGCAATTAGCGATGAGAGACCTTCATAGTGACATTTGTGTATCGCGTATCGCTAATGTGGAACTTAGCGCTTAAAACATATCCACGATACATGATGCAAATGGAAAACCCATCCTATCACTCATCGCGAATTGAAATCTATCATTTCATAACATATCCATGATGCATGATAAGAATAAGATCATAAGGTTAGAGGGAATTGCTTATCGCTATTACAATACTGTAGGCTCAAAAGCCATTAGCGATAAGCGATCCCTCAACAATACAAATAACATTGCTCATCACACATTCAAATTAAGAGCTCCAGGAGCTACTTGCGGTGAGCGATATCAAAGAAATATCGCTTCATCGCTCGTCGCTAATTTAGAACATATACTTCAGAAGTAATCAACGACAAGCGATAAGGATAAAAGGCTGACAAAACTTAAGTGAAAAGCTTTAGGCATGTGCTCAAAAGTTGTTCTAATGGAGGGGACCCTCTTAGGATGACACGATATAAAGGACTCAAAACTTCTAAGTAATAGTACTACAAAGGATGTAAAGGAAAAAAAGGCCCTTTACTTAACCTTATAAAAATTAAAACATTCAAACCTAGGTGCGAGGGACCAGTTGCCCGATGATAGTGAATGACATAAGGTGTTCTTAAGTGACCGACAACAGGCAATAGGAAGTCAACAGTGGAATAGATTGTTCTTCAAGTACTCGGAGCCAAGGGTTTTATATGAAAGGACTCCAAGCTAATACAAGAACCCTTCAATAATGATATGAAGCATAAATATAAGCCCTCAGATGTAAGCTTAACATTCAAATAAAACAAGGGCCTGAGATGGAACATAAAAATTTTGCAGGTTCCATCACAATGTAGAAGGGAGCCAATAATAAAAAAAGGGGACATCACAAACTAGCCACACAGCCAAAATAAGTTTACAAATTTTCCTCACAAGCCAAAGGAAAACAGAAAAATATTATTCCATAATTAAGTCACTTAATCTTATTCAACCATTCTCTTGTAGATAGATTATCAAGTCACCAACGAAGACAAAATCTTGGACTAGTTCCATATGCACCCATTTCTTCAAAAACCTCAACCCTTCCCGCACTCGTGTTCAATGAAGTAGCAAGTCAACACCTTTAACATCTAGTAAGAAAGGGTAGAGCTTAACAACCACACCCAATACATTAAGCAGGCCCAAGTGTCTTGGCCTTGGAATTCTAACTCCCAACTGAGTAGCACTCACTACCTCCTCGAGGCCACCCAACAATTTAAATGGCTTCACTAACTTCCTTGTTATTAGAAAAATCCCATTCTTTGGCAGCTAGAGATCCAATAACACTACAAAAAACCAAAAGAATATGTTTTTATGCACTTTGTATCTTCATCCACAACTAGGAACAAATGCCCCAACACCAACTTCACCACGTCAAGCGATAGAATCATTCTCAAGCAAGATATTCCTTAGACTTAGCTCTATGACTTCACCCAGAACATCCATTTGACATTGAGAGTTGATCAACCTGATAGGGGTGTCAATTATGTTGACCTCAATATATTCCATGCAAGTTAAATGCTTGGCCTCCAAGTTCATCCTTTAAAGACCAGTTCACTCGTGTCAAAGCTTTCCAATTAAAAGCTTGTTAAGATTGTAATCTATCCATGTAGCACTTCAGACTATGAAATCATCTCTCAATCTTCTCATAGGGATAAGAGCCTCACATAGTAAATACTTTTCCATAACTCGCATGACTTAGCCCACGTGTTGAGTCACTTGAGCTAACTTAAGTAATAAGACCCCCTAATTAATCATTTCCATATGTCAAATCAACTCAAGTGAAAGAGTTGCAATGTTATTTCACCATTAATTTTAGGTTAAAGGATGGGAATCCACCAAAAATGGTGGGCCCAGCAAAATGTGCTAGGAAATTTCCTCTAAAAGGAAATAACATGAGTCATAATCAATACTCCCACTTGTCACACCGTTGCATCACCTCACAACATAGGCTCAGGTATGGTGCATAGAGTAATGCCAAGGCACCACATGTATATGTATCAACTCTAATACTAGCACTTGTCAGCCCAACACTCCTCACCGCAGCAAAGATCAAGTGTGGCACTAGAGAAAGGAGTGAGTACCACGTGCTTAAACATCATGTTGAAGAAAAAACTTTGTGAGATTTAATGCCAACATTTTTTTGTCTTGTCTAAACATTACTACACATTGCAACAAGGGCTCATGTATGGCTCCAGGGAAAGCACCTTGGTGCCACATGTATATGACTTGATGCTAGCTTGCCACATGTCAACCCAATGTAACTCTCCATAGATGAGGCTCAGACATAGCACAAGAATGCATGAATGAACACCACGTACACAATGGACTAGTAGTGCTAAATTCCAGCTAATGCCTAGGTTGAGCTAGGCAGCCATTGAAGCACAAGATTCTAGACCATTTACTTAGACTACACCCCCTATGCAACCAACTCCAACAACCCCCCCACCCCCGCCACAAAGATTTACTGCATGGATTTGCATGCGATAACCATTAAGCCCTAATAAAAGCAGGATAATATTGTTTCTTACATACCCCATCTGCACTAAGATTTCCTAGTTTATCTGTTTTAAAATTGGCTTATTTGTATGTGTGTTTAACCACATAGTGTTCAAACTTCCCCAAAAGTTCAACAACTCTCTCCACCAGCCCTCGTAGCTTCCAATTTGAAATTTTTCCTGACTTGAGAGTGCTTATCACCAAAGACAAATCACCTTCCACTTTAAAACTTCTAAGACTTAGTTTCTGACAGAACTAAAGCCCCTGTATCATAGCCTGTAGTTTTGCTAAATTATTCATCCCATATAGAAGAGGGGTTGAAATTTCGCCCACTATAGCCCCTTCCAAATTATGAATTATGTAGCTTGTGCCTAACTTTCCTAGATTCCCTCTAAATGCCCCATCAAAGTTCAGTTTGACCCATGTTTGAGCAGGAGACCTCCAAACTACCTTGGCACAAAGTTCTTGTTGTCCCTCTACACCCTTACTGCCAAATTTTGGGATATTGAGACCAAACCATCCAATTCTTAGCTTCGCATCCCATTCCGTGAATTCCACTTTCTAAGGATTTAGCCTTGAAACCTTACTATTCACAACCTTAGCTATGGTTGCCTCCACCTTGTTTTGAAAGGATTATTCTCCTGTTCCACTCTTTCTAGAGCTCACATATAAGAATGGATGGGCTAATTATCCATATACACAAATACATCAATTTATTTTTTAATAAGGGCCATGATTTGAAGAGGGACAAAATATCATTTGGAAGGGCACCTACCTGTAGACATGTAAAATATACTGATTAGCATTGTGCAACTAATCCTGACTCACTAACATCGTTTCTTCTGGAATCATCCCTCGGTCTAACCATTTAATCAAATTCCCCTATCTGATTAAATTCATCAACTTTCATCCCTTAATTAAATAAATCATTTTGTCTAATTAAGTCACTCTCTTGTTAATTAAATCAATCCATCTGATCTAATTATCCCTATTTAATCAATTTATTTGATTAAATCTCTAAAGTCTATCCATTAAATTAAATAAATTAAAACCTTATTCAATTTAATCTAACACCATCCCTTTTAATTAAATAAATCAAAATCCTTATTTAATTAATCTCTTGTCATATTCCTCTCTTATCTGATTTAAATAAATCCATAAATCTAAATCAAATAAGTCACATCATCTAACTTCTCTCATTAAATTAATTAACCCTTGATTAATTTAATCTAATCTCATGTCACATCCTCTAGATAATGCAAGTTGCACATGAAAATAGATCTAATGTATTTATTAAATCCCTTTTTTCCTCACATGGAATCTTTTGGAATATTCTCTCAATTTGAATTCAAAAATTCCAAGTCAACATGTACATCCAACAAGGCAATAAATTCATCTTACATTTCCTTTGCCTTGAGCCAAGTGGCATTTATTGCATTTTCCCTTCCCTCTTACATGTCATTTCAACAAATTTGAAATTCAAATTTAGGCATTTATTGGCACAAACCCCAAATCTTGCACATCCATCATCCATTCATAGCTTGACAAGTGGCATCATATCATTGGATGAATGTTAGTCCCACATTACTCAAATTTGGACATTCATCCATCTTGAAATTCTATAAATAAAATGTTCATCCTTCATTTGATCCATCCACAATCCAAGCAAAGTTACCATGCTCAAATATCTCTTGAATTTCATCCATTATCATTGAGTCATAGCTAGGTTTTGCAGATTTTGGCTTGGAGTCTTCATTCTTCATAACAAAGTGGATCAATCTCTTCAACATTCGAAGTTTTCATCTTAGGAATTGGGAAAGGGCCAATTTTCACATCAAATTGGCACCAATTCCCCCATGGGATTATGAGTTTGCACATCTAATTAGGATTTTTATCTATTTCATTGTGTTCTTCACTATTTTCTTTCCTAGTTTGAGATTGCAAATGGATTTCATGGGGAATCCTTGTTTTGGCTTGCAATCACTTGTCTAACTTGTTTATTCTTGTTGTTTTGCAGGTACCAAGGCTGGGGTTCGCACATATTCACAACCTTAGCTATGGTTGCCTCCACCTTGTTTTGAAAGGATTATTCTATTGTTCCACTCTTTCTAGAGCTCACATATAAGAATGGATGGGCTAATTAGCCATATACACAAATACATCAATTTAGTTTTTAATAAGGGCCATGATTTGAAGAGGGACAAAATATCATTTGGAAGGGCACCTACCCATCCCAATTTTATGCATAGAAACTTCCAACACCTTTGAGAAAAATGACATCCAAGAAAAATGTGATTTTCTTGGATGCCCTTTTGCTCAAATGTTCAAAATTGTACCTTTGAGCAAAAGGTGCAATTTAGTGGACCATAAAATTACACCCAGTGGCAATTTCACACTTACGCATTAGGCCTATTGCATTTATGAAAAAAACCTATGAGTTGGAATTTCACAATTCTAACTTCATGGGAAATAATAATGAAGCACTAACACCCTAGATGCCTAATTCTTGCAAAGTTCTGAGTAGAACACTTGCACAACACGCTAGCATCCTTGAACTTTTTGAGATTCAAACGTGAATATTTCATATCCTTTTCCTATGAAACGTGTCATAATAGAAAGGAAGCATGTGTAATGACTCTTCTTTCCCATGCAGCCTCACAAAACCTCATTTTTCCCTCTCGTTCTCATTCATTCTCACTTGATCTCATTATTCTCTTCATCTTCTTGCATCCTTTCTCACTTCTTCTTGCTCTATCACTTTCATAGTGAAGCTCTACTAGATTTCTTCCTCAAGCAATAGTCAAGGCTTCTCTTGCATGCATTGCTATCACATCATCTGTCTAAGAGGGGATGCATGGGATGTTAGTAATTCTCTTGTTATCTTATCTTTTCTATTTTATATCATCTATTTTATTCATGATAAAGGTTCTCTTCCTTGCAAGGTTTGTTTCTATCACATGTCTATCTTATTCATGATAGGGCTTCTCCTCCTTTGCGAGGTTTTTTTCTATCATACATATTTTACTTTATTCATTTTATCTATCTCTATCTATTTGGTTGTCCATAGAGGTGGAAACACCAAAATGGGGGTTTGATTGAGGCAAGCCCCGAAACAACCCCCAACATTTTTCTTGTTCTGTGTATGTGCAAATGTACAAGTTTAATAAGTTGGAAATTTTAGATTCAAGAATTTTATTCTTTGTTTTACTAGAGACTACAGTGTGGGGCATAGACATCCCCATGGTGTGTTGTTGTCTATGGTCGAGGGCTAATCCTCTTGGGGGTAAAATCTATAGTTTAAGCACTTTATGTTTCTGTATATTAGAGATTTTAATTTTTTCACTTGTTCCTGTAATTAAGTGATCTCATTATTCTTGTCATTAGTAGTTTAGTGCTTATTTGATTAATTTGTGCATATATTCTTCATTTGTTATCTTGTCACCCAAGATTTGATCCTTGAGGTAATTGAGGGTTATTCTCTCCTTAGGACCCCATCATCTTGTGGGTAGTGAATCCCCTCCTTTACAAGGTTGAACCTATAATTGGTTAATGATGTTGTTTGAAAACCCCTATTGTAGTGAAATTTTGATAAGAAAATAAAGAATATTATTTTCATTTGTGTATAAGTGTATTTAGGCTATCCTCCTATTCATGACTACATGAAATTGTATCAAATCAAGGTTCGTACTGGGAGGTGTGTTGAGGTAGGAAATGTGTGTGAGGTTTTGAAGGGTTTGAAGTGGTGAGGGATGCCAAATAGTCTTAAGATGTTATTACAAGTGTGCAAAAGAGTCTTGCAATTGTTAGGGCTAAGGTGGAAATTAAATACATGAGAAACCATAAGAGTTGTGTGTGAGATTTATTTTGTAGGTAGGAAGGATTCTTGTAACTACAAAGAACTTGAAGGGTGAGGTTGTGTTGGTTTTCCTCCAACAAAGATGAAATCTAGATAGAAGGTGTACAAATTTCCTCCACACTGTGAAAGTGGGTAGAGGGGGTTATGAGAGGTATATCTTCCAAAATATTTATTGGATATAGTTGTAGTTGTGGTTGAGTGTATGTTTTATTGAAAATGTGAGAAGAACCTATAACTATAGAGGGCATAACTTTTCAATGTTTTTTTATGTTAAAATTGTAAGTGGGCATGTGTAGATTATAGAAGTTGTAGATTGTACATGTGGCTAAAGATGGAAATCAGGAAGAGTATGGGGTTTGTTTTGGGATGATTTTTGGGAATTTAATTCCTATTATGGAGAGAAAGAAGATTCAGAGCTGAGATCAACAAGATGTAGAAGACACTCCAAATTTTGAGAGAGTAGAATAAATCTGGAAAAGAGAAGAGAAGAGGGAAAGATGGTTAAGGTTGAGTCCCATTCTTTTTTTGATAAAGGTTTTTGTGTAAATGAACCTATATGTACTAAAGAAGATGAATAATATGATAGATTTTCATTAGCATGTCTTATCAAAGGCATGCATGACTTGGAGGGTGATCCCATAATAGTGGTTTACAATTTTTGGCCAAACTAGACACTGAAATTATTATTTTTAACTAAATCTTCACATTCAGGCACCTATAGCGGCTAAACTGTGAGAAATTTGAAGATGGTGCAAACTAGAGTCTCATCAAATTTTGTCTATAGATTCTAAAAATATTTTTTTCAAAATTTTCGGAATCAATTGCACTTCTTTTTCCATCTCCCACAAAATTGATTTTTTTCGGAAAACAACATTTTTAAAAAGTGACGCCAGTATAAAACGCATAATTTTTTTCCATGAAGGATAAAATTCTAATTATTTTGAAATTTAGATTTGTAACTCCGATATCTAATGCTTCCACTTGGTCAGATAGTTTTTTATTGAATTTTTTTTCTTTAATCAAGTTTCAAAGTCAAACCAATTACAATTAAAACATAGCGCGACCGTATAACACGTAACATTTTTTGTATGTATCAATTTTATTTTCTTGGATCAAGGACTTCAATATCTGGTGCACTCATATTTTTCAATTTTTTTTTTTGATAATCTTCTATTTTTCCACATGTGAAGAACAACGAAATTCATTTTCGATGAAAAACCTATGTTTAATAAAACTTAAAAAACAAATACATAACAAAACCAAAACATATTAAAATTATATTCATTGGATAGCTTGTTCTGAGGAATACCATAATCATTTGAAATAAATTTTAAATGAATTCATTTGATCCCCCAAAATCTAAATCAAAAGTGATTTTTTATCAGCATTTTGATAGGTGTAAAGGAGACACATTTATAGGTATGGTTTAAAACTAGCGAGGTTCTATCTAAGGGGGTTTGATCTAAGGTGATTTGATCAAACCCTCTTCAATTGGAATCCTTAAAATGGAAATTTTTAAGGATTAAATCATTATATTTTCTAAAAATATGTGATTTCAGCTAAAATTTGTTCCTCTCAGGAATTGTAAACCACTATTATGACAACACCAAGGAAGGAGTTGAATATGTTGTAGAAGAGAGTGGTGAATAAGATATTGCAACAAAAGTTGAAGATGAGAATGATGGTGCAAAATTTTTTGAGTGTCCTTTCAAGGATCTAAAGGTACTAGAAGATGAAAATACAATTGTAGCATTGAAAATATAGGATGAATGAAGAGGATATGTTGTAGTAGATGATGATGAAATAAATATTGCAACAACAAAGGGGGAAAGAATAACATTGGTAATGTTCAATTTTTCTAAATTTTGTAATGAGTTATCCCACATAAAATTTATTGTGTATCTCTTACTCTCCACATACTTTTCTAATGATCTTGTCCCCTAGATGTCACATGACATAGGATTAAGACACTTTTCATCATCCTAGTTAGTTCTATCTCTCAACCTTTCATATATAAGCAAGGCATCATATGTACATTTGTAAATGAGATTTTAATCATAATCTATTTTACACCATAATCAAGCAATTATTTCTCTTATTACTCTCTCGTGGAAGGAAATATTTGGTGTTGTGGGTGATCTTAGGAGCTTGATTCCATTGGTGACTCTAACAATTCCTACTCCTTGAAATAAGCATTGATGTTTAATTTATATCCAATTCTACTTTTACAATCTTCTATTGGGATGTCATCACAAAGTACCATGAGCTCTACATTGGCCTCATCATTATGGAATGTGTTGGGAGGTGGAGATCCTTGTTGGTCCCAATTAATAATATTAGTATGGAAAATGGAAGGTTGATGTGGGTGGATGGATTTGATGAAATGGTACAAATGTGTATGTCCTAGAATATATCATAAATATGTGGGCAGTCTTTGTAAGTACCTCCATTAGTACTTTCAACAGTGGGAAATGCCTTCGCTAATTTTATGAGGATTAATTCTGATATTAGAGGCCATAGAATCTAGGGACTTGTGTTCTTAACAAGGATTATTTTGAGGAAGTACTAGTTCAAGGATACCTTGTTCATGCAATCCAAGACCCTTTCATTTATAGTCTATATTATTGAAAATGTGTAGGGAATTTTAATACATTTTAACAAAGAATTAAAGTGCTTTCTCTTCATTTCCCTTGCATAGCCATGAAGTGACATCACCTAAAATAGTCTCACTCTCTAGGAGTCACCAAAGCTGAAATTATTGACATCGCCTAAAATATAATTTGACTAGTGTTATTGTATTGAGAGGTTGACATTGACCATGTGATTTTGGACAAAGTGTAGTATATCCCACATGAAATTAATTGTGTAGCTCATACTTTCCACATCCTATGTTAATGATATTATCCCCTAGTTGTCGCATTGCATAGGATTAAGGCACTTATCATCATCCTAGTTAATCATATCTCTCAATCTTTCCTTTATAAGTAAGGCATCATATATGTACATTTATAAATGGGATTTTATGTAAGGAAGCTAAGGTAGCGAAACAACTTCCTACACTAATCTTGAGAGGAGGATAATGCAAAACTTTACAAATATTTTCAATAGTTATAGAAACTTAAACAAAAATAAATGTAAATACAATGTATACCACAACACAATTTTTTACGTGGGGAAAACCCTTTCGAGAGAAAAACCCCATACTCCAAAATCTGACCAATATATTATTTAGAAATCACAAAGATTGTAATATACTTGCAAAGAAAGATTCTCACAAGAGTATCATCAACTAGAAATCCAAAGGTAACATGACCACTATCTAACTCTCATAATACATCACAATTCAAGGCTATAATACAACACCCTCATAAAATAGGGTTGTCTTATAGGTCAAGTCAAGCCAAAAAAATATCAACTATAAGATTGAAGACCTAATGATGAATGGTCTAGATTTACAATAATAAAATATAAATAAAATTTACCTTTTGGGGACACTATCCTCAAGCCCCCATTGGGGTGCACAACCCCCAGACCCCTCACGGGTGGGAACCCCCTCCCCCCTCGATCGCTGGTGTATCAATAGTACCTTATGTAATTGCAAGGTTGAGTCAAATTTTCCCAACATTTTAATCATAATCCATTTTACACCATAATTAATCAATTTCTCATGTTGATTCCTCATAGAAGGTAATCTTTGGTTTTATAAGTGATCTTGGGAGATTGATCCTATTAGTGACTCTACCACTTTATGCTCCTTAAAATAAGCATTGACATTTAATTCATTTCCAAATCTAAATTTATGATCTCCTATTAGGATGGTGTCATAGAGTCCAATGAGCTCTATATTGGCCTCATCATTTTGGAATGTGTTGAGAGGTGGAGAGCCTTATTGGTCCCAATTGATAAGCTTAGGATTTAAAAGTGGAAGGTTGATGGGGGTGGATGGATCAAATAAAATTTTACAAATGTGCATGTCTTAGAATATATCAAAAATATGTGAGAAGGAGTCTTTTTAGTACCTCCATTAGTGCTTTCAAGAATGGGAAAGGCCTTGGCTAATTCTATGATGATTAATTTGATATCAAAGACCATATACTCAAGGGAATTTTTTCCTATCTCTTGGTGGCAAGGATTATTTTGAGGAAGCATTGGTTCAACAATAACTTGTTCATGCAATCCAAGACCATTTCCTTTATATCCCATATTATTTTAGACGTGTAGGGAATTTGAATACATGTCCAAAAAGAATGAAGGTTTCTATTATTCATTCACCTTTTCTATCCATGAAGTGATGTCTCTCTCAATGGTCTCACTCTCTAGGAGTCCCAAATTTTGAAATCTTGTATTACCACATTGGATAGAGACTAGTGCTATTGTGTTGAGAGGTTGATATTAGCCATGCAATTTTGGAGAAAGTGGAAGTATCTCGCATCAAATTAATTTTGTAGCTCATACTCTCCACATCTTTTCTAATGATATTAACCATGATATCAAGATTGGGGGGATGCAATTATGGTAGGATCAATGTAAGACGATGAGGAAGCAACATCATTTCCTTGACAATGATGGGAATGATTAAAGGCGCCTTCCAACAATTTATAGTATTGGAAGGGTTAGGGATTAGAAAGGATAGTGACTTCAATACCATTATGAGGGAATTTGATACACTAGTGATAGGTGGAAGTAACAAACTTCACATCATGTATACATGGGTGGCAAAGAAGAAGATTATAACCGAGATTAAGGTATAAGACATAAAAATAGGGTATCCATTGTTACTAGACCAACTTGGATGGGTAGTTTTATGGTACCTTTTGATTTATTTTTAGTATTGTCATCGGCCATGATAGTGATATAGTTTTGGGGATCCATTTCCTCCCTAGAATATATTAATCATCTTATTAATCTTAATGTACAAAGATTCAATCCAGATACACCATTTATGAGAACTCACTTTATTTTATGCTTATGGAGAATGGCTCTAATATGGAGGGCTTTAGTGCATGATAGATAATTATTTGGAAAGTCATTTTTTGTGAACGAAAGATAGTATGGTGAGGATAGATGTTTGGTGATTTCTTGGAATTGGTCAGGATTAATATTATTTGGGACTCTAGACTCTTTTAAGGCTCGATCCATAATCTCCTTATGGTTTGAAGAAGTTGTTAGAATATCTAATATGGAGATTTGAGTTGTTGTCTTTCTAAGGTGATCAAGGAGATTATAATGGGTAGGTTGTTGAGAGGATGATGAGGCCCCTTGGATAGTCACCTAACCATGTCTAGTGATAATAGAAAAATTAGGACTTTTGGGTAAATGCAATCTAATGGGTCCACTTTTAGTGGAAGTATAGAACTTGAAAAAATATTGATAGGAATAGGTATCTATTTCATAAAAAATGAGTACCTATTTAGGAGCAAGGTATTAAGCCTAAAAATGTAATTGCGACAAATAGGCACTTGGTATGCTTTGGGATCTCATGCCTAAATAAGTACCCCTTATAAATGTGTACTTATTTCATAATGAGTATGTATTTCATAAATATATTTATTTGTTTTAAGTTATGCAAGATTATTTTAACTTAAATTCACATGGTGAGAATAACTTTTGGAGGGCCTCTTAGAATAGATACCCACATCTATGATCCCCACCCACCACCTATTTCTACCTCCTCCCTCCATAGTGTCATTTCCACCATCTCTAGTTAGGGTTAACTCATTTTTAATATAATTTTGTTAATTGGCAAGGTTCAAGGTTATGGGGTTAATAAGTATTGATATTTTATTGAAAGTTTTGTATAAATATAAGTTTAAGGTTTCTAATATTTTAGGGTTTAAATTTTGATGTAGTAAACTAATGTATGTATGATTGTATGTAATCAAGATTGTGTATAATTTTGTAGGAAATAGGTTAATATTAAACAAATAGAAATTTTGAATGTTAATAAACCTTTGACAGATACTACTCCAATTTATACTTTTTTAATTTAGTGCATAATTCACCTCATAAGGCTTCACCTGATGAGATCGATATGCTAACACATATTTTTCTTGCATAAGAACACCTTTGAAACCTTCTAAAGATGAATCCCATAATCACCACAAAATAGTTATTAATGTATCATTTGCAAATGTTGTGTATGCTCCTCTCCATTCTTAGAATATATTTAAATATCATCTATGAATACAAATAGTTTACTAGTTTCATTGAAACATGGATCTCTAATATCTAAAGTTATAGAGAATCAAATATCTAGAGTCCCATGTGATTAAAACTAAACCTATGGCTACATAAGTTCACACCAAGAAAGGGTGAAAAATAGAATCCAAAGGGATGATCCTATTCTAACAAGGTAGCTATCTCAGTTATGGTTCTCACAAAAATAGTGGCAACTATGTCAATTACTTTTCCTTTATGTGTTTGAGATGTTTTTACTTTTTTATCTTCAATTTTTTGTTTCTTTCTCATCCTTGGATGAAATTTTATTTATAGAAGTGTCTAGTTTTTTCTTTTTTAAATCCTCAAGGGCATGGGTAAATCCTATTTTCTTCTCAGCTCATCATGCTTTAGAGATTTTAAGAGGATTAGGATCCTCCTTAGCAAGATACACCGATCATAAATGACAAATATAAAGTTAGTAAAAGAAGTTGGATAGGATGGACTTCATCTTATGAATCCAATGTCATCCCAAGATCACATTATACTCAATATCCTTATATATGACATCAAACTCAATGGGATCACATTTTACACCTTAGGGTAACATGAAGGATGATCTTTCAAATAGAGGAAAATTTAATATTGTCACACCCCTTAGAGTATTTCAAGTACTAATACCATTTTTTATTCATACATGTTATACCTTGCATACACATACCACCTTTTTGAATTGATGAAGCTAGGGACCCCATCCATTCATCATCATTTCCTCTTGTTCTTATCATTTTTCATTTCGAGTAATGTTAACCTCTTTCATTTTTTCCTTCTTAGTTATTTTTGTGTATTTTAGTAAGTTTTGTCATGTTACTAAACTCTAAGTTCCTAGCAAACCCTAGAACCCATCTCAATTTCGGGATCTTGATAAGCTACAACACTTGTTTTGGTCTTAGAAAACGAGAGAAGTTTCAACACTTGTTATGGTTCCAAAGTCCTTTATGCTTCTAGTCACCTTAGTCAACCTGGGGTTTTATGTGATCCCTTTACATGTCAGTCCTTATGTTGTCATTCTTGATTTGTTAGAGGAGAATTTAGGGTTTCCTATTTTTAGGTTTTAAATGTCAAGGTTTTGTGTATCTTGATCTCAAAATTCAAAATAATAATGACATAATATTTTGGTTTTGTAAAGCATATAAATTTAGACGTCTTTGAAATTTTTCACAAGTTTTATAAGCTTTGATGAATAATTAATTTTCATAATAAAATTTAAAAATTAAAAATAATTGAATTTTAAAATTTTAAAATTTTAGAAAAAGTCAAATACATTAATTTAAGTTTTGGGTCTAGCATTGCACCTTGCTCCGGACTCTATAATCCAATCCGAAACTTGCCACTTGAAAATTAAGCTTCATGATTCTTAATAAGAGTTGAGTCTTGAAAGGAACTTGGAACCTAGATTCTAGGTCCTGAATTTGACCTGACATCCAAGACCCACAATTAAAAAATAAAATCAGTAATTTAGATCTTGGGACCACAAAGGCTCGCAGCACCCTTTAAGTCCCCACACTTTTCAAACTCCCACGAATGTAAAGAGGAGGTGGTCCCGAGTTCCTTAGAAGCCTTCAGACTCGACAAAGAATAGGACATAACTCTGTTTCTTGTCTACACCTGAAAAACAACTATTTGCGCACAACCCATATTTTTACCTAAATGGCTCCAGAAATCTTATCGCGATCTCAAAAATCCAATCTAATTGTACGAATGGATTGGATTCAACCAGAGAAAGGGAGAGAATCATGTTTATGACAGTCGCCACTACTTCCTTCGATTCTCTTGTAAAGACAGTTGATTCTACCCAATACAAATAAGCCTTAGTCAGTAAGGGGGTTTACCAATTTACTTGTACAACTGGGTCTTGGCATATATTTCCCAAAAAAGCCATCAGGGGAAAATGGAGGACTAAAAGTTGATTACTTCACATTTTCACTGAACATTGCAGGGTTTCTACAATCTGCAGCCTTGGGTCAAGTAGCATATTTGAAACTCTATGTGTGAATCAACCCCTTATTATTGTGGTGAACAAAGCATTGATGGATAATCATCACAGTGAATTAGCAGAAGAACTTGTAGCAGAAACCATAGAATGCATAGATCTAGAATTGCTTCTCCCTTATCCACCATCAAATTCTATGGCAGCAGTTCAAACACTGAACCCATTTATGGGGTTTCTTAATGATTGATAACCAATGCAAGCATACATATTCATGAGGGCTTTAAGAAAATTCACTGTCAACAATTCACTTCCAACAAATCACCATCAGCAATTCATCACTGTGACATATTCATCGCGTATACAATTCACCACCAGCAATTCATCTTAGTGGTATATTTACCACGTATACATTTTTCAATATTTAAGTGACCAAGAGCACCCAAAAAAGAAAAAGTACAGAGGCTTTGTTGAATGCATAAAAAAGGTATACGCGGTGAATATAACACGGCAATGAATTGCTGGTGGTGAATTGTATATGTGATGAATATATCACAGCAATGAATTGTTGACGGTGAATTGTTCGGAGTGAATTGGTGGTGGTGAATTGGTGGAGATGAATTGCTAGTGGTGAATTGCTGATGGTGAATTTGCCTGATGCCGTCCATGAGAAAACAATTTTCTAACTACTTCCTTAGAACCAATATTCCTATCCTATGCTTGGGATTCTCAAATTTAATGTTCCATCAAATTCAGAGGCAAGATGTATCTGAATGTGTGTTTTACATCTTTAATTTTTGGAATGACTTTCCTGAAAGATTAATGGTCTAAGATGGGGAAGCATCCTAACATTTGTATTTTATTTTAAGGGAGAGATTGAAACAAAAGTCTAGATTAAAACCTGGGTTCAAGACTACGGCAAGCTAGGAGGTAGTATGCATTCGATCATTTTAACTAACACATAAAACATCTAATATGGACTATAAAGATCAAACCTATACTCTGTCGCTTCAGCAGATTCTACTAAGAGATTCTAAACTATGCAAACATAGATTATATCTGTGGTATAGTGATATTTAGTGGATGTGACACAAAAGTAATACAAAATGCTACTGAACCACCATCCAAAATGCTACTGAACCACCATCCAAGAGAAGTAGAAATATGTAGAAGTTATTGAACAAGGGCATCATCGATATGCCTATCTTAAGTACTTGTACTGCCACTAGTTCATTGTACGTGGTAGTGAAAAGATTAGCTGTAAAGTTTCTGGATTTGATTGTGTAAATTTATTTTGTATCAGTACTCCGGATCACATTCCGTGATCCATCATCAGAATGAAGTAGAGAGCAAGGAGACTGAATAATTACAGACCAAGCATTGCATAAAAAGAAAAGAAATAAAGAAGGGTATGAATTGCACAAGAACCAAAACATTCAATTGGGATCATCCATAAGAACCTTGGAGAGAGGATAGCTTCTTACATCAAGGAGAACATTGATAAAGAGATGAAAGAAGGAATTGTCTAGGTGCTGAGAAAACACGACAAAGAAATAAACTTACTCTTTGTGGTGAGGGTAACATTAGTGTTGGGAAGCACAAATTTCTTCAAAGGGTTGCCATTGAGACATTTGAATTATGTGACCATGTAGAAATTGCTAATGAACCTATTTCTAAGTGGCAAAACATTGGGCCTAATCATCTCAATGTATTGGATGCTTTCTATGTTGAATCATCTCAATATAGTCACATGCCACAGGCACCTACAGTTGTGAAAAATGAGCAGAATAAAATAGAATGACTATAGATTATTTGCAAGGTTTGCATGAGAAACATGAAAACTGGCTCTTCCCTACCCAATGCACAAAGTCTGGAGTGTTATCTATGAGTCAGTTGCCTCATGATATGGATAGCATAATGCATCTTGATATAAGGAATCGAGTGTTCCTTTTACAAGGAGAACATGTACATGGAAGCATTCAGAAGATTATTGCCTTAGTCCTAGATTGTGAGCCAAACATTGACTTTAGCCACAATGTTGAACAAAAAGGAAGAATAAACCTGTCAAATTGTTAAAAAGATTGAATTTGTAAAATGACAAAAAGAAATATAGACTTGGGATAAAGATCAAAATATTAGATATTTGGAGATGGTAATAGCTCTTAAAGGGTGACATATTGGATATTAAAGGGAACTTAATGATGGTTCTCAAAGCTGAGTTTTCGGAATTCTTGATGGATGTTTTTTTTATCTAACTGGCCACTATTTTTCTACGTGGTTATCTTTAAAATTTTGAGGAAATCATTTTGTTGGAATAATGATCTGTGGTATGATGGTATTCTTTTGATGTATTCAAAATTTCACTTTAAATAAGTTTATATGGTGAACCCTATCTAACTATTATATTAACTTGTTAAGAAAAATTAAGGAGATGGACAAGATCACTTATTTCCTTTTCATTATCAAGTGGTTTTAATATGGTCGGTTGGTTCAATTGTATTTAGTATCAAAACCAAGGAAGATATGGTTGATTGATGGTAACTGAAACCAACAGATATAACTGATTATTATGATCCCAAAAAACCAATTTTGACAGTATTCTTTGTGTTTTATCACAGCATTGTCTCTTTTTGGTTACATTATCCCTATATCATTATATGTATCAATTATGCAACATTGTGGAAATGTATAGGTTTATAGAGTAGGTATATTTTCAGATCCCACTGATTGGACTTCTCCTAGACTATATGTTCTTCATCAATGACAGCTTGTAATGTTTCAAACACATTAGGAGTCGTTTCCTACCACACTCCAATATCTGGTTTGGAAGGGGAGTTTTCTCTTAATCTCCATAGGGGAAGTGGGCCCAACCTTGGAGCTTCCATGTCCAAGTCCCTACTTAGGTTTCACACCCAACAAGCAAAGCAGAGACTGAGCATAAATGCAAACATGGAAATTTTAAGTTCCAAATACACGTGCCCCCATGACTCCCGTGCCCCATTGACCAGCAGGCACCTAACTTAACCTTGCACCAGGAGCATTTCCTAGTTCCTTCTGACCTTCACTCACCCCCCCACCACCCCCACGTAAAAACATTAAGTTTTAAGTGCTCCAATGTTACAAATGGATTTTAGGTTCACTATTTGGGTTTCAACTTGGTTTCACATTGCTTATTGGATTTAAAATTGTCAGTTTCTGAGCTTTCATGACAAAGTTTTTTTCTTCAAAAAGATTGAAAATGCACAAAATTTGAAAATATTCAAAATTCTGTAATTTTAAAAGGAATTTATTATTTTTTAATGAATAATTATATTTTTTCATGATTTGCAGGTATCTTTTAGTGATATTGTTGAGCGGATCAATGTACCTATTTTTATGTGTATGACACAAGAAGATGATTTTGAGAAACATTTGATCATTGTTGAATGAGTTCACAAAGATAGTGTACACATGGAAGAAAATATTTAAATATGGATTTCTTTTATCAAAAGGACATTCTTATGCACTTATTGTACTTATGAGTGAGAGGAAGACCTAGAGTTAGTGACACTTGGTAAAAGTCTAAAATGAAATGTTTTATGGCTCATGTAAAGGAGAAAACTAAAAATAAACTGAAAGTCAAGGAGTTTAATTAGAATTTTGAGCATTTAATAGTGGAGGAGACGAACATGCAAATTGGAGTTCTAATTTTAGAAGTCTTAGCTTTTTCAAACATATAAATAAAGAGGGATGGTATAGATGGAAAATAAAATGCATGTCAATTTGAACCATACATGCTAGACTAATCATTCAAGGAGACATTCGATCATGGTTGGAAGAGTTGACAAAGATGACATACGAATTTAGCAAAAATATATAAATATGGAGTTATTTTATCAAAAGGACATTCTTAGGCACTTATTGTACTTACAAGTAAGAGAAAGACCTAGAGTTGGAGACACTTGGCAAAAGTCTAAAATGAAATGTTATGTCATGTAAAGGAGAAAACTAAAAATGAGCGAAAAGAGGAGTTTAATTAGAAGTTTCAGCAGTTAACGGTGGAGGAGAGGAACAAGCAAATTGGAGTTTTAATTTTAGAAGTCTTATCTTTTTCAAGAATGAAAATAAAGAGAAATAGTATGGATGGAAAATAAAATGCATGTCAATTTGAAAGGTACATGCTAGATTAATCTTGATCGTTGATTTTGTTTAAATATTGGTTTCTTCTCCTTTAAAAGGCAACTCATTATGCTTTGACAAAGGGGGAGAATTTTTTGGTATGATTTTATGGATCTTCTATAATAATTTTTCTTTCCTTAGTGAATTTGATGTGATGAATGTGCATACATGTGTGTTGATCTATGATTTTGGGGTGTTCAAGGTGAAATATTAGTTAGATATACACCAAAATTGGGTTCTTTATTGAAATTTTATGATTTCAAGTGATTCAAATTTCTTAGAAGATTGCACTAGCTTTACAGTGCTATGATGTAATCTAGTTAAGCTAAGTTTAGTTAGTTTATTAGATTGATTCATTAATACATGTTATCATTCTAGCATAGTTTTGAAAGTTAGTATTATTATTCTTTCCCCTCTCTTTTGATATTTCTTCTATAAAAAATTTATAATAAGGAAAAGTAATAGCCAAAAACATTAAAAAATGTATATCTTACATGGTTTTTGAAACTCATTATGTATCAAATTTAAGATAAGTGAAACCCAATTTCAAGGTTTTGGATCATTTTAAACTGCTTATCATCAAGACCTAACCCCCAAAGTGTAGATTCCAAAATACAACCATGTCAATCCCTTTGTGAAAACAACAAAATGATGAAAAACTAAGTGAACCAAATAGTCAAGCCCTTACAACCAAAACCTTTGAGCAAGCATCTTCATGCAAAGATTTGTTTTCCTTTCAAGAGATAGGTAAGTTCATCTAAATTTGCATCTATGTTGAGAGTGTGTCAAAACACTCGTCAACAATACCCTATTCTTTGGAATGTGGAAAAAGGGACTACATTAAATAAAATCTTTAAATTATATTTTCTATTTAATTCCATTTTTCGGTCCAACCCAAAGTTGGAAATATAAAATTTTGAGGAAAATCTAAGGCCTAAGGTGGAAAGGTCACTTTTAGGACCTATGTTTGAAGGTGTAGACACTAAAAAATGTCCTAAACAATATCATACACTCGAATCAAGTATACTAACATCATTTCCTCTTGAAACCCATCATATTTTTGCTTAATTAATTAAATTAGCCTAGTTAATTAATTAATGACATCATTTTCACCTATTAACCTAATTTATCAAATCAGGTTAATTCGCCCCTTTTCATGCTAACATTTTGTCCTATTAAATTAAATACATCAAGTTATTTAATTTAAATCCCTAAATCTTCTTATTTAATTAAATAACCCTAAGTTAAATATTAATTAAATATCATTCCACCTTTCCCCCATTCATTAAATCATTTTATTTAATGGACATCCTCTAATTCTTCTAAATCCCCTAATTGTATAATTAATATTATTTAATTATCAATTAAATCTAATTCCCCCCACTTGCAAGGGAATATTCCTCATTTGCACATTTCTTCCAAAAGGAACATTCCCATCCCTTTTGCATAATTTAATTTAGTTTTAATTAACTAAATTATCCTTTTTCCTTCACCCATGAAAATATTCCAAAGAATATTCTCTTTCCTCACTAGTTTGAAAAAAGGGAATATTCTTTTTTCTCAACAAACTTAGCTTCTTGAGCAAGTTAATTTGTGACCTATTGTGCAAGTTAACTTGTGACCTCTTGGACAAGTTGAAAGTGTGTTTGTTTGAAGGAATGTTAACCCTTGATTAAATCTCATCTTGCATTCTCACTCATTGATGAGAATCCATGATCCATGCCTCTTCTTTCTTTCATTCTTGACCGTTGATTGATCTTTTTGATCTCATCCATTGATCTCTTTTTACCTATTCTATAAATAGAGCTTGCCTCTATTGAATAGGGATCCATCTTTCAAAATCAAACTTGTGCTATTGAAATCACTCATAATCACACTCATATTTAGCACACATTTAGCATATTTTAGTTCATTTTAATTGCATTTAGTTAGCTTTAAGCTTCCATTAATGGTTTCCATGATCACATAATGCATCCATTTAGGTTGTTTAAATAATTAGGGTTTGGATCTTTTAGGTTAGAATCTATTTAGAATTAGCTTAGCATTTGTATCTTCATCATTTAGCATAAAATCATATTAATCTAGCTTGCATCCTGCTCATTTAGATTAAAATCATGTTTTCATACACATCTCACAACCATTCCATCAATTTTCTTCAATAAAATTGACTAGGGCAAGCTCATTTATCCACGATATTGGGAAAGGGTCGTTGTTTCACATCAATGCGACACCACTCCCACAATGGGATAAGTTTCAAATGGATTAGAGTAGACATTTTAACACTTTCGTAGTTTGGAATGTTTCGTTTTGATAAATGTTTAGTTTAACTTTCATTTGAATGATCCTATTGAGATTCAACATTAGTATTGGCTTTGTTATGCTTTGATTCTTCATGGTTCAAGTGTAATCAGCCCATATTAATCTATCCAATCACATTCTGATGCTAGAAGGAGGGAAAAAATGATCAAATTTAATCAATTTCTATCTCGAATTCTATTTTTTCTGACTTTTGCAAGATCTAGCAACACCCAAAATAATTTTAGCAATGCTTTTGCTGGGTGTTGCCATATTATGACGCTATTGTCATCTAAAACAATGACACCTATTTAATATCCTGACGCTGATTAAACCAAACGGTGACACTAATACTTTTTAGAGGTATCAAAATTTGTAAACGATGATGCTCTTCAAATGGTGACGCTATCATCGTCATTGTTTTCTCTGCAGAGCAATGCCCAAGTTCACTAGAGTGATGCTATCGTGAATAGCGATGTCCAACTTTGGTAAGAAATTTAATGATCATTTTTTAGCATGTGTTTTAATTTTTTCACTTCATCAGATTACTAACATTCCTCTAACGTTGTTTTGGTTTTTAGACTAATGGGGTTTTGCAGGGGCGGGTGCAAAAAGATGGGTAGCCAATTTGTGGCCAATTTTTTTTTAAAATTTTGAAATCTGATAACGCGAGCGTGTTATAACTCACTCGTGTTATGGCTTGGTGTGACGAGCCTAAGGCTCGGCCACAACGAGCCCATAACGTGAGTGTGCTATAATGCACTCACATTATGAGCTATTAAAAGAAAAAGAAAAAATTTGAAATCATTTTCATTGTGACTGTGTTTTTTTTCTACCCATCGCCAAAACCCCTCATTTCCGCACTCGCATTCTAGGAGGAGCCATTTTGCAAGATTTTTCATCAAACTGTTGTTGTTTCATTACCAGGATGTCGCTATGTCGACGAGGAAGTCTGAGAGGTAAAGATTGTTTGTTTTTTGTTGTGAATTTGTTAGTTTTAGGTTGTTTGTTATATTTATTTTTTTGAATTTGTAGGAGATGTTAATGAACCTAAAAACCCTCCTCAAAATCCTCAACAAGCATAACAACAACAAGAGGAAAAAAATCCTCAACAAGCATAGCAAGAACAACAACAACAACAAAATCCTCTAGTTGATTAACCACAACAAAAATCTCCTCCACCAATCTCTCAACATCCTCCTGGCACTCAGCAAAACTTAATGAGTGAAATTGAAAACAATAAAAAAAAATTGAGGATTTAATAGGAGGTTGAACAATCCAAACGGTTCAACCATGGAAAGAATGACCCTGGAAACTTCATTCAAGGAAATGTTAAAACAAGTAGATTTAATTAGCAAAAAATTAACTAGTTGGCAAGATAGGAGGCAGGCGGCTAGGGCTTATTACCAGGATAAATTATCATATAAAGATGTAAAAGATCTAAAAATTACAAAATTTGATTTGTGCTCATTATTCACTAACCCATGCACAAATGCAAATCTTATCCTCAATGCAAAGAGGTTTCCTATCAATTGGTGCCACCACCAACAGATTATGAACTTTTTTTTGGATAGGTGGTACATGGTTTTTTATTACCCACCATGCAACAATTGTGAAGTCCCACAGTATTTCCTTAGGAAACTATACTATGAGTTCATCTTGAACAAAATCCTGAATTATTTTGATATGAGGGACTTCCAGGGGAGAGGTGGGGGGTTAGCTCAAGATAGACCCGGTGCACAGTAGGATCCTACGTGGCAAGGGAGATGACCTCTCGCTAGGCCGCCTCATGAGCACATCGTTATCCCTTCCATTACAAATGAGAGTGTTGAGGTAGAGACTTTGCAGGCCATCAACTCTTTGACCCAGAGTGTCATCCAGCATGCCAACCATGTTCTATAGTGCCATCCAGGTGAGTCTTCGAGTGGTGGGCTTTGATCCCATTTGTGTTAGTCTTGCGGGGTGACTTGTTCATATGACCCCATCGACACTCAGGAGGTTGCTACGTAGGATACGTTTGCAACTATAGAGATGGCGAGAGCAGCTGACATTTTGAATGAGGCCTATGCCATTGATACTCAGGTAAATATTAGCATGTTCATTGAATTTAATTTATTAAATTTCAATTTTGAAATGCAAGATTAACTAATTTAGTTTTGTGATTTTAATAAAATTTCAGGGTCACAGTGTTGATACTGGATACACCGGCCCTACACCTGCTTATTTCTCCACTGCATCTACTATTGAGGTATGTAACTAGTAAACAATTATAAATTTATTACATGTTAATAACATTCTTTTATGAATGGTATTTTAATATGTCATTTTGGATGTTGAATAGGCTAATATTGGAGGTTTCAAGGGAACACCTCCCAGTGCCAGTGGATTTAGACAAACCTACACGTAAGTAATAGAATAAAAATTTTAACTAATGAATTGTACTTTATAGATTTGTGTAGTTTATATTCATATCGTTGATTACGTTGCATTGCACATCTTTCAAACTCAAAGCATTACTTCGCATTCCATAACTAATAACTAGATGTTGATAGATGACAAAATTTCAACTACAATATAGTTGTTTAGAAAGTCAACATAAGCAGTGATACAATTACTTCACATAGCATAAGTAATAAGTAGGGGCATCTTCCAATTGCATTTTCTTGTCATGGCATTCTATGAGACCACTTTTTACTGAGGCATCTTTTCAAACAGTTCACTGCCTTGTCTATGCTATGGATGCTTGGAAGAAAATATGAAAGAATAATAGTAAGCAATAGCATAGACAAGGCAATGAGTTGTTTGAAAAAGTGCCTTAAAGAAATGTGGTCTCATGGTGATGTCTATCACCATGAGACCCAATTTCTTTGAGGCACTTTTTCAAACAGTTCATCACCTTTTCTATGCTACCATATTTTCCATACATGTCTACCAAATTTTTTTATCAAATAGTTCATTTCCTCGCTGCTATGGCTAAAAACTTTAAAAAAGGTGTTTTCCAACAAACTATACATGCTTCAAAAAAATCTATCAAAGCATAATAGTAAGCAATAGCATAGACAAGGCAATGAGTAGTTTGAAAAAATGACTTGAAGAAATGCGGTCTCATGGTGATGGAATGCCATTCCATCACCATGAGATTTCTTCGAGGCATTTCTTCAAACAGCTCACCACCTTTTCTATGCTACCACATTTTCCATACATGTGTACTAAAGCATTTTATCAAACTACTCACTTCCTTGCTACTATGGCTAAAAGCCTAAAATAGGTGTTTTCCAACAAAGTATGGATGTTTGGAAAATTTTCTATCAAAGCATAATAGTAAGCAATATCATAGTTAAGGCAGTGAGTAGAATGAAAAAATTCCTTGAAGAAATGTGGTCTCATGGTGATGGAATGCCATTCCATCACCACGAGACCACATTTCTCTGAGGAATTTTTTCAAACAGCTCACTGTTTGAAGAATAAAAACCAACCCATTAGCCAAAATTCCCCTCCAAATTCTTTTCAAGGTCCTCATCCTCAATTTACCAATCCATGGAACCTTCTGCCTTTTATTCCACTTGTTCATGTCCCCACTCCTCCCTCTTCATGTTATGATCGCCCTCCATCTCATAACCAAGGCCACACTATACCATCCACCCCATCCCAACATAATACCATAGAGAAGGCAATGAACTGTTTGAAAATTTGTCTCAAAGAAATGTGGTCTTATGGTGATGGAATGCCATGACACATTTTTTTTTAATGGCATTCCATCACCATGAGACCCCATTTCTTTGAGGCATTTTTTCAAATAGTTCACTGCCTTCTCTATGCCACCACAATTATCGTACATGTCTACGAAAGCATTTTATCAAACGGTTTACTAGTTTGTTGCTATGGGTAAAAGCCTAAAAACATGTGCTTTCGAACAAGATATGGATAGGGCATATAGTAAGCATGATAGTAAGAAATATATAGTTTAATAAGTACTCAAAATTTTGTTCATTATCTCATACATTATAAGTCATGACGTGGATCGCTATTGTAATTTTTGTGATTGAACAATTTGTTGTTTTATTTTTAGATGTTGCAAGGGGATACACCTCTAAATATTCAGAAGGCAATGGAGATCGATGTTTCATCTACTATAGACTCCTCGATGGCTCTAACATGGGAGGTATGAGGCAAATTACTAAATTTCAATTTACATTTGTTGTTATAGATGTTAGTGAAAAATCAAACCATTATTGATTCGTAGTTTAATTTCTATTTGGATGGTTTATACAAGGCTTCAACATGCCTCAGCATGGGAATTTTAATATTTCCTTCATGGAGAGTGATCATCGGATGGTGGTAAGTGATTATTTTGTTAAATATATCATTTTTTATAATGTAATTTCTATATATTAATGTATTTACTTCTTATTGTAACAGATAAAACTTGACCAAGAACTAAACCTTAGGAGGAGGAGTAGGAGCACTCCTTAACCGCAAAATAAATGAGTGACAGACGTATTGCCATCTGATCAACCAGCAAAGGGCAAGAGTTTATTTCGAGAGCATGGAGAGCAATGATTTTTTATTCCAGAGCCCTTTGTTGTATGCCTATATGGCATTTTTGTACATATTTTGTATTGGATATATTTGACATTGTATGCCTATATGGCATTAGCATAAGCCGATATGGCTATTTTGTACCTATATTTTATACTTATAACGACATATATTGATGTATACCTACATGACTATTTGGTTAATACAATTTTTTTTTAATGATGGTGTCCATATTTGCATTATAAATTCATGGTTCAATATATATGAGTTACGTGTATTCAAGTGTATACTTTACAACTTACATGTAAACTTTGTGGGTATGTGCAAGATCATGATGGGCCAAAAAGTAGTGATATGATGGGTATGTGTGGGGTATGTGGCTGACGACCTTTTTTTACCCAAAATTGATGAAACGAAAAGGGTTTCTAAAGGAGATTCTCAGCTTTCCACCAATATAAATTATGCTTTACTTTGAATTTAATAAATAATTATTATTCATTTTCTATTTGAATTACAACTAAAGTCCTGATTGATAGGTTGATTGAAAAACATCTATAGCTTTCAAACGGTATCACATTTTTTGAATCTGAAACATGTGTCACATTTTGTGCTTTGCATACTATAGGATTAAAAAAAAATTGAATTTCATCAAGTTTTGACCATGTTAAGGTGGTCAGAGAATTACATAAAGTCATTGATAGGTTGATTTCTATAGCTTTCAAACGGTATCACATTTTTTGAATCTGAAACATGTGTGTGCTTTGCATACTATAGGATTAAAATTGAATTTCATCAATCAATTATTTACTTGGAAAAAAATTACAAAAAATATGCATCACATCCGGACATAAGTCCTCTAATTATATCTAAAATATTATAAAAAATATTATCATTTTATTGTGGTTAGGGTGGTCAAACAAACACCTACTTCTTATTGTTTCCTTGAAATTTAAGTACTACTGCATTGAAATTTCAAAATTTCACCAAATAGATTTATTTATTTTTTAAATAAACCTAGTAGTTTATCTAAACTACATTCAATTTACTACAGATTCTATTCTTACATATTTCTGAAATAATATAGATAAGTTATTCATTTTTTTACGTCAAGTTGCCTAACTCTGATTTTTTTGAATTTTTTGCCATTTAAGGGCCTATTTTTTCCATGATGATCCTGCACATGCCCTTGTGACTTACGTGTATTCCAATGTATACTTTGTGACTTACATGTTTTCATGTGTATACCTTGTATTCATGCACATTCTTTGTATTAATTTGTGTATACTATGTATTTGTGTGTATACTTCAAGGCTTACGTGTTTTTGAGTACTTGTGCTTCCCTTATTCACATGTATACTTATTAATTGTTTAGCCCTAGCATTAATCATTGTTGTCCTTCATGGTTTGTCTTGAATATTAATTAATTGATGCTAAACAACTTTATTAGTCGATGCTAAACAACTTCAATATTTCTAGGAATAGTAATAGAGTTACAAATTCCAAAATTGCACAAATTGAAAAGAAAAGATTAACTGTAATGAAATGCACTGATTATTAACTCGATAATTGATTAAGAATGCGTATAAAATATATCTTGATGAGCCTTCTAGAATGGAAACTACGAACTAGAAAATAGGCAAAGCATTCCCAATACTTTGAAAGTAATAATCCACCCAAAATTGCAATGGGAGATAAGGCTTATTTAAGATCCTTGAGCAATGTATTTCCTAATGCCCCCTTGTTCTTACATATCTCAATTCAATTTAATCCAAAGAGTTCCATGAAATTCTTTATCTAAAAGTAAAAAACACGTTTTCAATTGGTATTCCATGAAATGTTTCATAAAAAGATTCCAATATATTTAATCTTTTGATTGGAACAACTCAATTAAGCAAAGGATACATAATCTTCACACACTTACAAAACATAATATTCATAGTAGATGATAAGTAGTTAACTTCTTGACACATTATCATACAAACATTTATCTTGAATAGTCTTTAAACATATTCACAACATAATCCTCATAGTGCAGAATGAATTGTTATGTTCTTGATCCATCACCATATAAACACGTTGAAAGATGTATATGTCAACGTTTTGAAATATTATTTCTTGTATAGGAAATGGACTCGGGAGAAAACAAGTTATAATTTATAATACAAATAAGAAATGGACTCAATGGTGGAAACTTTATTTATCGCACCAAATAATAAATGTACATGAGAGCATCACTTGTTTCTCTTAGATTCCAATTTTCAAGCATACCAAATCATTTCAAATGAAAATGACAAAATGTTTCACAACCAAAGTTGTTAATTAAGGAAAAATAAAATGTGTCCAAGTTCCGCCATTGTACACATTTACAATTGTTTGTATATTGTTGTAAGGGAAAGGAGGATAATTAAAAAAAATCTTGCGCTTGCTAGACTTGAGGATGATCATATGCTTTTTGTGTGGAAAACTCAAACTTTTCAACTGTCATGTATATGTTTCTCTTTTCAATTGTTTTGGATGCCATCATAAGGGATCAAGCCGATTGAACGTAGGTCAAAGTGATTTCGTGTGTTTGGGTGTGAAAGAGTACCATGCCTAGCATAAATGTACCTATTGGGATGCGTTGGAGCAGTTTGTTTGGTCACACGAGTTACAAAACAAAAGTTGCACCATTTTGTCACTTTACACTGCTTGCATTTGACACTTTTTCCATCAAGTGAAAACTGGACACCGTGGGAAAATGACTTCAAGATAACAAAAATTGAGAGAGGCTATTGTAAAGAGGCCCAACGCGATCCTATAGGCTCAAACAGAGAGTTCGTAAGTATCACGGTTTCTGAGTAATAGCCCATGAAAGATTGTTGCCCTTTTGCACTTTGGACCCTTAAGGGATCGAGTTGGTTGAACATAGCTTAGAGTGATTCCGCCTGTTTGGATGAAAATGAGGACCATGCCTAGTGTAAACGTACCCATCCGGATACATTGGAACAATCCATTTGGTCACACGAGTTGCAGAATAAAAATTGCACCATTTTGCAACTTTCAACTACTTGCATTTGACAACTTTTTCCCAAAGTGAAAATTCGCCACCACGGGAAAATGCTTCCAAGATAGAAAAAACTGAGAGATTTTATTGTAGAGGGGCCCAACGCAATCTCATAGGCTCAGATGATAAGTTTCTAGGCATCATAGTGTCCAAGTAATAACCTGTCAAAGATTGCAACCATTTTGCACTTTGGACTCTTAATAGATTCTACCGGTTGAATGTAGCTCAGACTGATTCAACGTGTTTGGGTGTGAAAGAGGACCATGCCTAACGTAAACGTACCAACCTAGATTAGTTGGAACAATTCGCTTGGTCACATGAGTTGTAGAACGAAAGTTTCACCACTTTACAACTTTCAACTACTTGCATTTGACAACTTTTTCCCCAAGTGAAAATTTGCCACCACAAGAAAATGCCTCCGAGATAGCAAAAACTGAGAGAGGTTATTGTAGAGGGGTCCAACGCAATCCCATAGGCTTAGACAATAATTTTCTAAGTGTCATGGTATCCAAGTAACAACATGTTGAAGTTTGTAGTCATTTTGCACTTTAGACTCTTACGGGATTGATCCAGTTGAACGTAGCTCAGAGCGATTCTGCGTGTTTGGGTTCAAAGAGGACCATGCCTAGCATAAACATACCTATTTGGATGCATTGGAACAATTTTTTTGGTCACATGAGTTGCAGAATGAAAGTTGCACCACTTTGCAACTTTCAACTACTTGCATTTGACAACTTTTTTCCCAAGTGAAAATTTGCCACCACGGAAAAATTTCTTCGATATAGCAAAAACCGAGAGAGGTTACTATAGAGGGGCTCAACATGATCCCATAAGCTCATACAAGAAGTTTCTAAGTATCACGGTATCTGAGTAACAACATGATGAAGTTTGCAGTCATTTTGCACTTTGGACTATTAAGGGATTCTACTGGTTGAATGTAGCTCGGAGTGATTCAGTGTGTTTAGGTGCGAAAGAAGACCATTCCTAGCGTAAATGTACCCACCTGGATGCATTGGAACAATTCATTTGGTCACACGAGTTTTAGAATGAAAGTTGCACCACTTTGCAACTTTCAACTACTTGCATTTGACAACTTTTTCCCCAAGTGAAAATTCGCCACCACGAGAAAACGCCTCTGAGATAGAAAAAACTGATATAGGTTATTGTAGAGGGGCCTAACATGATCCCATAGGCTCAAACAATAATTTTCTAAGCATCACGGTGTCTGAGTAACAGCCCGTCAAAGATTGCAGCCAATTTGCACTTTGGACTCTTAAGGAATTATATTGATTGAGTGTAGCTCGGAGTGATTTCACGTGTTTCGATGTGAAAGAGGACCATGCCTAGCGTAAAAACACCCATCTAGATGTATTGGAATAGTCAATTTGGTCACATGAGTTGCAAAACAAAATTTGCACCACTTTGCAACTTTGCAATGCTTGCATTTGACATTTTTTCCATCAAGTGAAAACTGGACACCACATGAAAACCACTCCGAAATAACAAAAACTAAGAGAGGTTATTGTAGAGGGGACCAACGCAATCCCGTAGGCTTAGATGAATATTTTGTAAGTACCACGGTTTCCGAGTAATAGCTCATCAAAGATTGTTTCCTTTTTGCACTTTGGACCCTTAAGGGATCGAGTCGGCTAAATGTAGCTTGAAGCAATCCCACGTGTTTGGGTGTGAAAGATAACCATACCTAGTATAAATGTACCCATCCAGATGTGTTGGAACAGTTCATTTGGTCACGAGTTGCATAACGAAACTTGCACCACTTTGCAACTTTACACTGCTTATAATTGACACTTTTTCCGTCAATTGAAAACATGACACCACGGAAAAATAACTTTATGATAACAAAAAAAAAGAGAGGTTATTGTAGAGGGGCCCAGCATAATCTCATAGGCTCAGACAAAGAGTTCTTAAGCATCACGGTTTCCGAGTAATAGCCCATCAAAGATTGTTGCCCTTTTGCACTTTGGACTCTTAAGGGATCGATCTGGTTGAACGTAGCTCAGAGTGATTCCACATGTTTGGGTGTGAAAGAGGACCATGCCTAGCGTAAATGTACCCATTCAAATGCATTGGAACAGTCTATTTGGTCACACGAGTTGCAGAACGAAAGTTGCACCACTTTGCAACTTTACATTGCTTGCAATTGACACTTTTTCCATCAAGTCAAAATTGGACACCACGGAAAAACAACTTTGAGATAACAAAAACTGAGAGAGGTTATTGTAGAGGTTCCCTATGTGATCCTGATGCCTCAGATGAAATTCTTATAACTAACACGATATCCCGGTAACAGGCCATCAAAGATTGTTTCCCTTTTGCAATTTGGACTGCTAAGGGATTGCGTTGCTTGAATTACAAATGTTTGAGGGTGGCAATAAATTTCAATATTTGAGTAAATCTCATTACAAGTGTTTATTTCAATAGACTGTATGCTATATTGATATTGATATATAATCATTAGGTTGATTTGTTTTAATAAATGAATTTTTTATAATAAGTTAGACTATATGCTAGTTATATTGATGCAGAGAAGGGTATCAAAACACTATAACTCACTCAAGTCCTGATGAAATCAAATGAGACAAGATGAAAATGAATTCCAATGCACAAATGAGCACTTCTAGGCTGTACCAAAATATACAAGTTGTTGTAGTAGCAAAATTCAATGTAGGAAAACACAAAAAATAGTGAATCTTTGTTATTCAATCCTCCAAATGTACATCCAACATGGTCTTAAAGGCTTCATTTCAAAACAAAAACATGACCTTAAACATAAAGACACTACATACTAAACTCCCTTTACAAAATGAAGGCCTAGGTGCCCGAAACCATAGGCACAATGCCTTAGGTACTCCGTTCTCACAGATCTTTTACAATGCCACTCATACATTTGAGATTCTCTTATAATGTCTACATCATAGGTGCTCATGATGAGGTTAACTTCAAATGAATAACTTGAGATTCCCTCACTAAGCTTCACACGCTCTTTTATAATGCCTTAAAATTAGAATTGAGATTTGTCAAGACCATCAAAATAGGGATGTTGCATTGCTTTTTTGGTTGAGATTATCTTTGATGGCTCATAAATCATCCTTTTTTGCAAGGAGAGACCAATCAATTTTTAGTAGTTTACTTACAAATACACAAAGTAAAAGAAGAAAAATAAAGAGTATCCAAAATGGAAATAAAATGAGAATACATGGAAGGCACTTATAGACAAAAAATCCACACTATTTGGTTCCAACTCAGGAACAACAAGGCGTAAATCTTGATGCTTCCATTGAGGATAGGCATGCTAGTCTCTCAACTTAGTCACTCTTGGTCATACATCGTCACTAGGAGTTCCAAGATACTTATTGCACACAACACCTCTCATGAATAGAATAACTTGAAATTTGAGAATCTCTTATAATGTCTACATCATAGGTGCTCATGATAAGGTTAAATTAAAATGAATAACTTGAAATTACCTCACCAAGCTTCGCATACACTTTTATAATGGCTTAAAACCATAATTGAGATTTGTCAAAATCATCAAAATAAAGATGTTGCATTTCTTTTTTGGTTGAGATTCTCTTGGATGGCTCATAAATCAGCATTTTCTACAAGGGGACACCAATCAATTTTTAGTAGGCTACTTACAAATAGGTAAAGTAAAAGAAGATGATAGCATTGGCATCAAAAAAATTAATGTGCATACAAGTATAAATTAATAAGAGCCAATGTGCATACTTACAAATTAATCCAACGAACCATCCAGGTCTACTATACTCTTTATTGTGTCAAGTATTGCCTCATGGTTGGACTCACAGACTTTCCACAAGGTCTTGTTCAAAGTTCTACCCCCCATATTTGGTAAAATGAACATTGGATGCCATGACAAGGTTCGAGTAATGAAGAATCTTACGATGCATGTCAAAGTACTTAAACAACCAATATTTAACACTCTTATGTGGGTACCTTCTAAGCCACGTTCTAGTAACAACAACCGAGCCTGTAGCACATTCGATGCTTTCTCCATCTATAACTGGGGCCTCCAATTTATTTTTGGCCTCAACACAATGACACAAGTAATAGTTTGTTCCCTCTTTGTTGTCTTCATCTATAATAACTGATAAACATGCCCTGCATTGATATGTGTAGAAAATCTCTTGAAATTAGTCAACATTACGAATACACTACAAAGTAAGATAACAATAGGAATTTCAAAAAATAAGCAAGTAGATATATTACTTGGTTGAACTAGATCTGATATGTGGTCAAAGTCAACTGATGATTCCATCTATGTTAGTTCCAATGCCATCAGAGGGTGATACATTTGAAGTGGGCTAAGATAACTTGTCAACCATTTGTCAACCCACTCCTCTGACTCACAATCATTCCAGGCTTGCATTGTAGATGAACCTGCATCTGAGCTATGGAAAGAGTGTAACTCACTCGATCCTGTTAGTGTTTAACAATCCTCATATGGTGCAATGTTAGTATCATCCATCAACCAGAAAAATCTGCGAACTGAAGACGTACCTTCATTACTTGGACCCATCAAAGCATTACACCACTCGACGATTGATTTTGCATCTTTCAACTTTGCATTGTCTTTATACTTTAACTCTTCTCATGCTAATGCTCTTTTCACACATGCTCCTGCTTCATCATGCTCCCCCTTTCCATGCCTGGCCTCAGAAAAGTTCCACATATGTTGAACACCTATAATGACATGCATCCTGCTCAACTGGTAGAACATGCACGAGTTCTTGAACTGTGTTGCACAATTATCCAACCATATTATATGTTGACCATATGCTATGCCCCTCTGAGCTAAATCACTATAGAACATCTTGAAGCAACCCTTCACACACTCTAGAGAATGTGTGTGATCATCACTAATATAAAAGTGATACTCCCTCAATACCTTCCTTTGGTCCTTTGTACTATCAGCTACATGAATGAATGTTATGTGCACAAATATTGAAACCTGTGTGGAGTTGTAATATTGTGATTGCACCTCATGCTATGGCTCTAGAGTGTAGTTCTCTAAAAATTCAACCACTAATACTATGCTACCAACTGGAAAGGTGTCCTTGCATAGCTTGAATTGCATGTCCAGCCATCAGACTCTATGGGTATGCCTTGCATACTCATACACTATATTGTCACGAAACATGGATATAAACTGATACACTAGAATCTTATGAATAACCAAATCACACATTTTTGTTTGAGGCCCATCTTTTATAATGTATGTCACTATTTTATACTTCCCGAACTCTACTAGTTTTTGTCTCACCTCATTTGTGCTTTCCATATGTTGACATATTGGCATACGCTGCAAGCCACCGCAATGCTCACATGAACCAGCCAAGCATGTTGTCCTGTAGAATATTTGGCCATCCTCTATTTCACATAAAAAAATTGATAAGAACTCTCTTGAAGATGTTGGTGGGGCTTCTATGCCACAATCCTACAAAACATCGTTAGTATGCAAATCTAAACATATAGAATGATAAACATCATAATGGTTAGAGAATTCAATATGTAGTCTACAACAACAAGTAGTGCGTGTGTGATTTATCTTGACATAAAAAGGTTTAAGCATTTCAAAATATCTTTGACAAATACTAATTTGAGGATAATCCTGTTGAAATATACAAAAAAATTGGGTTTGAGTTGTATCCAAAAAATGCTTTGGATGTGTCTCACGGTTCCGACTACTGATTCTTCTTACCACATCCCTTTGATTCGGAGATGGCCTTGTGTTATTCTTCCAATACTCTTCAATTAGTGTCCTCAATGCTTCAACAACTTTTTTATCTTTTCGTGGCAGTCTCCTCGAGAATGCCCATAATTCATTTGAATTGGTGCCCTTAATTCTTTGTCGCCTTTGAATGGCTCTTGATAAAAATTTTCTACTAATTCTCATAAATTCACTCATCTTTCTAATGAGAAGAGCTCTCTTTGTTTGACTACTTACCAAAGTCGATGTAATGACATGTCGTGTGACATTACTATCATTTGAGTGTGAGGTCTTACCCACACTCTCATAAGCATCCATTAGATTCTTCACAATAGTGTTTTCACTTGAAGCACTCGATGTTATCAACCCAAGAGTATTCATGATGTTTTTATATTGTATACCCTGCATCATTTCAACAAATGGTTGACATTTTGCGGTCTCATTTAGCCTTTCAAAGAAGAATTTCCAAATTTTATCAACATATCTTCTACAAGTGTGTGCTCAAATCTTACCTTCCATGTGTTGCAAAATATCTTCATCAATATTAATCAAATACTTTGGCTTTCTAGGAAAATTCTAGGTGGTGTTCTCCTAGGTACACACATCTCAACATTACAAATTTCATCAATATTTAATTGAGATGGGCTAGATTGCATACCTTCGATCGCGGGTGGAGTAGAAGACATACCTTGAGGTTCACATGGGGATGATGGCATACCTTCTTCTTCAAATCCGAGCAATAATGTACTCTCACCTTGAGATGCAGTGGATGGTATCCAGCCATATTCACTTGTGGTAGATGGTGTCCCTCCATATTCGTTTGTGCTTAATGGTGTCCCTTCGTATTCACTTGTGATAGAGGGTGTGTCTCCACTAACTCATTTGACTACAAAATATGACAAAAATTTATGATGAAAGATGTATAATTAGATGTATCGTCGGGTATCTATGTATTTAATGTGAAATTTTAAAAAAAAAAAAAAATTTATGCCCAACGTTCATTGAAATTATGACGCTCCATCATTTTCGTCGCTATTTCGACATACACTTAAATTCAACCATCCCCTTCTGTCAATTTGCAGGCCGACATATGGTCAGCCTCCTTAATTTGTGTGTTGACGGGTATATGGTTAGCGTTTGTCAGGGTTTCGACAAATGTTTTTTAATAAATAAAAGTGAGATCAACAATTTATCTATACTTGCAACAATGTTTTGCTATACTTGCGAATTTGTTATACTTGTGATAGTTTGTGGAGGTTATAGGCCAAATTTTTTTGGTGTAAAATATTAGAATTATTAGATTTTGTTACCTGTCTATGATTAAAAATTATTGGAGTGTGAGTTTGATATTTTTTGAAGATCTAAATATTCAAGCTTGGTAAAGAAAAATCATGTCAGATAATATTAGTGCAGAACAAAATGAAGAGACACTTGCTAGATTATGGGATAGATTGAAAAGAAAGGGTGATGGGAAATGTTATTGTCCTTGCAATAATTGCACGGGCTTAAAGATGAAAACACTTTTAATCACAATAGCTGAGAAACATTATAGGTAGCATGGTCACGTTGACGGGGGGCATGATTATCCTCCATTCATAAGTTGTTCATTATATGTCTTTATATTGATTGAATTTGTAAATGTTTATATCGTTTTAACATTTTATATATATATAACAAATCACTTGATCATGATCATGGTTTATTTGTGTCAATAATTATTATAAAGGTGGGGTGCCCTAGGGCACATGATATGGATTATCATGGCCTGGAGAATGTGGTTTTGCAAGCAGAGAAACATGGAGCTGTGAATATCGAAGATGAAGTTAATGATCCTATGGAAGAAGATGATCATGCACCAGAAAACACAGTTGAAGATGACGGTACAAATACATTGATCCATGACACATTTAGTGGTGCAGTTGATCATGATGATCGAGATGACTTTGATGATGTTCATGATTTACCTGTACTTAAGAAGGCATACGAGCCCCTTTATGAAGGCTCCCAAAGAACTCTTCTCTCTATTGTATTGTTGTTGGTGAACTTGAAAGTTATGAATGGTTTATCCAACATAGCAATCTCGCGAATGTTAAGGTATGTCATATATGTCATCTTTTTTCATCTATTTTTGTTGTTAGTTCATCACTAGTAAATAAAGGATGCAATATGTACCATTAATATTGTTTATATTAACAAAACAAAAAAAAATTGTAGATTGATAGGTGAATTTTTGTTACCACCATCAAATATTTTACCTCGCTCATACTGATATTTATCTGCCATTATGAAAGATATTGGAATGGAGTAGTCATATTAGTAGATATCGAACAGATCAACTAACAAAAAAGGTGCCTCGCAAGGTTCTTCGTTATATTCCCATTATTCCACATATGCAATGATTATTTAGGTGCAAAAGCTTAGCACAATTTATGGATTACCATGCATGGAATAGAAGCGGAGATGACATTCTTCAAATTTATGTGGATTGTTCTACATTTAGGGACATGGATGAAAAATGGCCACACTTTAAAGAAGAACCTCATAATCTCAGGCTTTCATTGGTAGCAGACGATGTCAATCTATTTGGAGAGCTGAGATCTATTTACTCGGTGTAGCCATCTCCAAAATTGTTTTCCAAATTGACTCACATTCCTTGATCCACTTGTCCTTTTCTTTCAATTCTCCCTTGTTTTCAAATAGCACTGGTAATCCCTTTTTTGTGGCATCGATCATCCCTTGTTCACCCCCCTACAGTTCTTCATGAAAGTCTTTATGTTTTCTTATGAAATGGGTGGCAGTATCAATGGCCACATTATCTAGAACATCTCTTCCCTTCATCTCTTGGAACTTCTCCTGGATTCTCCCATCAATTCTCTTATGTTCTTGCTTTGCAACATAATTTTTGGAATGTGTTCCCCACAGTCTACTCAACCAAGTCATCAAGCTTGCTTTCCTCTTCTTTATCATTGTAGTAAGTGCATCATATTTACCTTGTGATTATGCTTTTGATTCTTCCCACTGTTCTCTTGTCTGGGAGCCCTCACCATGAGTTAACTACTTTGTGGATCCTAGTGTAATTCCGACCATGTCTTTCAAACGATCATTCTCTCTGAGTAGTCTTTCATTGTTCATCTTATACATCTATTTCTCCTTAATTAGCATATGGATCTGAGCTTCATTTAACCTGGAAATATTGATACCAATATATGTTGTAGTTATCGGGTCAACCTCACCAACTTTCAATGTCATAACATGCCCAAAAAATTTCTCAATATCAATAATAACATATTTCTTGTGTGGTGGATACAGAGCCCATATCATTAGTGATTCTTCATCTGGATTATATTTGGATCCTACATATACATTTGTTACCCCTTCAAGGCTAGGCTTGTGTGTGGTATTATTATCCTTCAAGAAACTATCAAAAACCAAAGCAGAATTTAAATCTAATCCAGGGAAAATCATAACTCCAGCATCTTCCAATAGTTTTCTTCCCTTTTCAGGGGTCATGTCTCCCATTTCTTTCTACACACTTAACTTTAAGCTATTCAATAATTTCCCTTCATTACCTGGTGTTATATTTTCAACTGACTCCCTTATTGATTTTCCTTTCTGCTTGTATAAGAAAGCTTTAAATTTTGGAGTTTTGACAAATTCATCATCAGCCACAAATGATTTTTATGCCACTTGCCTTGTTTCTGCATCTGAACTTTCTTCAGCATTTTGTTCCCTAGGAGGACATTTGTAATATTGGATTCTTAATCTAGAAATTTTATCAACTGTGCTATGAGGCCTATCATCACCAAATGTATCTTCCCCATAAGACAATAGTTCTACATCTGGAAGTCCTTTGTTGTATTCATCAACAACCCTTTATGATTCTTCCTCCTCCATATTCCTGATTAGATCATCATATTGATAGGGTATATGATCATACCCGCCCAAGTTCAATTTATTCCTAGCACAGTGGATGTACCCCTCTGGATCAAATCCCTTTCGTGGTGGACCCTTCTTCATACTATATTGCAACAGTTTATTTAGAACCATATCATACCCATCCCTTGATAACACAGTGAAATCACCAAAGCATAGTGTGTTGGGCACAAATGCCTATTTTCCAAAAGAACTTAGGTTCATGACATCTGAATAATTCAATTGCCTAGCAATCTCCAAGTAAGTAATCTTGTCAGACACCGTTTTGGGCAAGATAAAAGGTGTATCTTCAAACCCATATATTCTAATCATGGTTGCATCTTCTAAGCAATACCGGTCTCCCCAATTGTGGTTAACAGGCCCATTGAAGTCCTTGGGTTTGAGAAACCTTTTTATCTCATTAGAGAATGAATATTCACAAGGATGGTTATAAAGTCTTTACAGTGGTTTCACAAAATACTCTTCAAAATGTATAAACAAGAGTTGGAAAATATGTTGTCCTAGATGGCAGTCCAGAGCTGAATTGGTAATATTCTTCCTTCCTTATCCAACTATGAAACTCTTGACTTCTCAGGCCACAACCTCAACTCTTTTCCATAGTGAAGTATCATATGCATAAGGATTGAATAATGCTTCAAGTGCAAAATAGGAGAGCCTTTCTTTATTGTTGTCAATCCTGCATCGAGCTCTTTGAAAATATGTGAGGCATAATTGAAAGGTCGAGAGTTATGGCACTGGACATTAGTTGCAACTACCATTGGCACAACTAACATGTATTCAGGGGCCTCCATCCCCAACACCTGGCATGTTGAAAAATAAGTATATTTTAGGTATGGCTCAAATAGGTCAACATGAAATGGGGGTCTATCACTATCTTCTAGTGGAATTGAGTTACCATCCCTCTTAAGTTTGTGCAATGGTAACCTCCAACCCTTGTATGTAGTATCCATCCACCAGAATTCTCTTTCTAGATCCTCATGCACAATTTTTTGATCATATGCCCCTTCTAGGTTAAACACTTCACAGATTGCAGTCTCTGATATGTGTATGAATGGTTTTCCTGATGGATCACAAATATCTTTGAGCTTTGGGTCATAATGAGCAGCTAGCACTTTTATCAATTCTACGTCCACAAACATATTTGGGCAGACCAATTTTCCTAGGTTAAATTTCCATGGATTACACATTGGTTCATACCGATTCCTTTGGTAGTAATGAAAAATGAACAATGCATACCCCCTAATCAGGGTCCATATATCACCTATGTGCTTGCATTTATCCTCCAATTTCTCCACCTCTGCCCTAAGCTATGCAGAGTGCCTGGCTTTAGGTCTTGAGCTGGGCAATTGGTCAATTAGGTCTTGGTTCAGTTTCCTCTTAGCTACTATTGGCTCATTTTCAGTTTCAGTTTTTTTCCTTTTTCCTTAGGGCGACTACTTTCACCCTGTCTCTTGCCTTTTGTTTTCTCTGAGCTCATACCTTCCATTATATTTCCTCAAAATCATAGAATTGGAAAATAAATATTGCAAAGAACTCACAAGATTTGTTTGAAGTCCTCTGGCTGCAAAATTCTTTGGCCTTTCGTCCACTCTCTCATTTCTCTAGTTGCCAATTCTGCAAAAAATATCCTTTAGTTATTGTTCTTTAATTCAGGAATTTATCTACTCCATTGCGTGTTTGTGCCACCATTAATGTTTTAGCTCTAAGCATGAGTTTGCAAATTTTTCAAAATTCTCACTGTCACATCAAAAGCTTTCCATCAGAAAAACAATTCAAAACTCTGGGTGATCCTTTTTATTTGGGTTAATCCAACGTTCACTGAACACCCTGTTGGTCGGGGAGACAATATATCCTTTTCACTGATATCACACAATTTATCCTTTTGATCCATACTACATAGATATCGCCAAGTATCACCCCAATGAACCTTTTGATCCATTCATATCCTTATCGGCAAGAGATCATGTATCACTGAGATATCTAGCAGTTTCCCCGATGCTATAAGTCTCCCTGATGTTTATTCCTTCGATCACGAGTGTGTCACCAAGACTCTTTCTGATTGAACTTCCATTAGCGTGATGAGAAGACATTTCAAACTCATTACTAGAGTATTTGTCTTGCCAGGGAATTTCTTCATGCTTCGTCGGTGAGACAGGATGGGCATCTCGCCGATGGTATTTCATCGGCGAGACATGTATGCTCGGACTGACTTATGGATCTCATTCTGAGAGTATTTGACTTGTCGAGGAACTTCTTCATCGACGAGAGCACGAGCTGTATCTTCCCGATATGTATCCTCCTATGAAAATTGATTGGTGTGATAGTCTTGACCTCTCGTCGATATGCCCAAATCACCTGCATTGGAATATAGTAGCTTATGGATCGGAGAGACCTGAACCCACTCATGTCGATATGAATTATTTATCAAATGTTTTTGCTTAGAGGGATTTTAAGGTACCAAAAGGTAAAAACTAATGCAATCACTGGTAATTATGATACACAGAGGAGATTATGGCAATTTTATACTCAAGATGTGGCTTTCTTTAGACATCCATATGTGCAAATTACTATAAAAAACTATCAAAAATTAAAGAGGCACTGAGGTCCCAACCAGGAAATACTATTACACCAGCTTTAAGTAACAACTATCTACCCCTTTCAGGGGTCATGTTTTGCACTTCACTGTCTATATCATCTTTCAACCTTTTCATCAATTGTTCATTTTCATGGGTAATATTTGGGATGGATTCCCTCAACCTTTTTCCTTTGTAATTATATTAAAAAGATTTAAATTCTCTTGACTTGAAAAACTCATTATCAGAAATAAAGGATTCATAGGCTGTAATCCTATCATCTTCATCTACACGCAATTCCTTGGCTACTCGTAAGTCCCTGTCATGGAGTTCTTCATATTCATCATTCATCATCCGAGAGATTGTTCTCTATTGTGATTGTGCTTCATTTTCTCCCGCAGATTCTTCTTCAGATGAATCATCCATTTCTTTCAACCTTTACTTTTTTTTCTCTAAATCCTTCATGAAATTTTCTATAACCTCCTCTGCTTCTTTGTCTTCTTTGTTCTTAAACACATCTTCCCCTGGTATACGAACATGGGTCTATCCACTAAGGTTTTTCTTTTTCTTACAAGAGTGTATGTACCCTTTAGGGTCATAATTCATTCTTTGTGCATACTCCTTTAATTTGAATTCATCCAACAACGAAAGATAATAAGATCATTGGTAGTGGGATGTTAGGTTTTCAAGTACATCAATTATAAATTAAGGTCATATACCATGGTAATTAACTAATTATACGTCGTTTGTGAATTTCATTTTTTTTATACAACTGGTCGAGAGTGGGATGCACTACATTTGTATGTCACAAACAATCTTGATTGGATGACAGTATGGATTGAACGATGTCAACAATCCGGTCGTGCATTAACATGGGAAGGTGTGGCTTCATTGGTTAAAGAAGCTCATTGTAATGGAGATTCCAATGTTACACCAAGGGAAATTGATTTAGCATATGGTTTAAGAGATAAACAGGTACGTATAAATATATTAATCACCCATATTATTTAATTATTTTCAATTATATTGATGTATATATATGTTGAGTTTTTTTTTCTTTGCATACATTCGGCCAAGAATAAAAATGTTTATCAACTAACAATGCAATAATTTTTACATGTTTGACATATTGTAGGCGAAACACCACAAGGCTATGTGGTGCAATGGTCGTAAATTTTGAATCAAAAAGTTGGATGACACGAAGAAAACTTGTGATTCTGGGATAATTGCAGTCTTTTGACAGGTGACTAATGTTTCATCTAGAAGCGATATACATCCAGAAGTCTCAAAAAATTGATACTATGGGATTTTGGATGATATACATGAGTGTGATTTTAAGTCCTTCAAATTATTTATGTTCATCGTCCAATGGTACAGGCTACGATTGAATGAAAATGATCCTGAGAGAACTATTATTGAACATGATAATGGATTTACAATGGTTAATACAAGGTTGATCGAGCGAGCTAGAAATGAGCCCTATGTTCTTCCAAGCCAATGTGAGCAAGTATTTTACTCAGAGGTTCCAGGTAAACCGGGTTGGTCATTTGTTGTTAGACATGATCCAAGAGGAAGGCCTAAAGTATAATGTGGTGGAAGAAGAAGATACCAGAGAACTAGAAGATGATGTAGATGATGATCAGGATCAACAGTTAGTTGATGATGTTCCTGAAAAAGATGTTGAAGAAGAGGAAATAGATCATGATGATGTAGGATTTAATGTTCATGAAGATGATATCTGTGTGGATGATGACAATATCGAAACTAATATCAATGACGATGATGATGATATGACCAATCCTTACAATGTCGAATTTGGATTGGATGATACAGACAAAGAGTTGGATGAAGAAGAAGATCAATGACATTGAAATGTATGAGTTATGCGATTATATTATCTATTTGATATTGATTTCTTGATATAATTATATTTGTCTTATATGGTTACATAATTAATTCATGATGTTTTTAATTTTGATGCCATTACATAATTAATTCATGATGTACTTTTTAATGTTGTTAATTCATGACGTTACAACTATTGTAGCTCTCCTAGAAATTTCCATATGATCAAATCCTAATTACTCTATGACTATTTAAAATTTGATATTATTTGATCATATCTTTGGTTATTTCATGTGTAGTTGACCCCGCATAGTGGCATGTGAATGGGGCTTGAATTTTTTTCAATTTGTGCTTGTATGGAGTGAAACCTGGTTAGCCTAGACATGTGTTTTGAGACTCAAACATGAGGTCATGCTATATAAAGGCATCTCATCCTTCCTAATAATATAAGTTGTCTTATTCTTCGTCTCTTTCATATATTGTTCTTAGCATTTCTTTGGTTAATGGTTTCAAAAGATGAGGCTCTTTGAGCCTCACCTTGGATCTATTACACATCAGTTTGTGCATTTTCATTAGCAATGAATATTTAGATGATCTTTAAAAATCTCATTGAATATAAATATGATAATAGGAAGCTAAAAAAATGAGTATATTTTGTTTATGGAACCTAAACCACAAGGTTTGTCACTCTAATGCTAAAACCAAGTCAAATTAACCCCTAACACCTATTGGAAAAGTCAAAACATGCCTTTCTTTCAAATTCACAAGAATGTATAAACCTTTTGAAACCACACATGCATGTTATGAAAGTGTATGGTAATCCTACTTATAGCGGAAGTTCACATGATTAGCTAACCAATGGCACTATATTGGAGGATAAACCCACCTATGGAATTAATTTAAGAGGTAAGGGATGCCTCTTAGTTTAATTTTGAGTCTTGGATTAATCCATAGTGCTAAAATTAGTTCTAATGTTCTTCCCTTGGTGTTATATTTATCTCTACTATTTCCCATACTTAACCATTTCATCATCCCTTTTCCCAAGCTATTTGTATCATAATATAAACTTGGTCCAATCTCACATTAGCCCCTTAGGTAATTATCCATTTCCTCCAAGTTGAATGGAACCTTTTGTACCAATGCATCTATGTATTCCTACCCTAATGGATCAAGATTTGACATCACCTTAACAATTTTCTTTATGTCATCATATCTCTGAAGTTCCTTTGGCATGCTTTAGATGTGTCAATATTAACTAGATTCAATATATTAATTTTAAAGTCTCTTAACACATTCCATGACAAGAAAATGACTCATTTGGATTAAGGAGTACTTTCCTAAACCATTCCTTCGTATTCAACAATCCCTTCTCACACCCACATCATAATTCATATCCATGTTACTTGTAATGAGTGTTTTAAACCAACAATCAATGAATCATAGGATAGAAGAAAAATCGTTATGCACAAGGATAAGAATCAAAGAGACTGAAAGAATCGATTCACTAGATATGCTCCCCGTTACTATAATAGACCAATGTAAAAAAATAAGTCATAATTGTTGGGAAAAAAATTCATCTCAGAGAAACCTCCAAGAAAAGTAGTGCCTTCAGTAACTTTAATTTCAATTAGATTGCCTCAAAAACACCTACAACTATGTCACAAAGCGGAATCAAACATAGTTCGTTTCCCACATTAATCCTTCTGAGAGAAGCACATGTAAAATTTAGTTTCAACAACTTGCATAAACAGATTCAACAAACAAAACCATTAAACATGAAAGATGGTACAGAAGATTAGAACACACAAATTTACGTGGGGAAAACCCTTTCGGGTGAAAAACCCCACACTCCAAACGATCCGAGCCATTGTATTATTCAACAACAAACAGAGTTACAATACAATCTTAGACTCATAGCCTTTTCATAGAGATTACACCTTGTTCCATTCTGGAGTCAAATGGGCAACAACCCTATTCTAATTCCCTCTCCCTTTTTTATTTACATTTCTCTAATCAACCTCTCAATCCATTACAACCTCCACACTGTTACAATACTCTCACATAGTATACAGTGCAGATTCTATAGAGAGAGAGAGAGAGAGATTTCACAATCGAATCACAGAGAGAGAGTGTTTTCACCTCCTTTAGAACAGTATTCTCATTCTCCAACCAACCCACAAATGTTCCTGTAAAAACAGTTTTATCCCAACTCAAAACCGTTGAATTCATCTTCTACAGTTAGATCAACCGTCGACCTATCTTGGACAATGAATAGTCTCCTCCAACTCATCGTGTTCCTCCAATGAACAATCAACACATTGGTAGGCCAACAAAGTCATCGTTCGATCAACTGATTCCATCTTCACTTCCATCAGCCTGACTTTGTCTATCGGTCACAGTCTCAAAGGACACACTGATCTCCAAAGTCTCTCTCATATCTCCATCATCCCGAGGTCTCGACCAAGCCCATCAACAAGACAACATCCATTGGCAAGATTTCATAATGTTACTTCGAACCCACAAGTCTCCCTAATGTCATTAAGCTCACATACCTTTCGAACCATCTTATCGGCCTGAGTCACCCCGATGAGCAATAGGAGCACCAACTATCATGGGATCAGCCTTATCAGCAAGAGAACAAGCATCGGAGAAGGTTTCACCGAAGTCCCAAGTCACATCGATGACCAACTGAAACAGACCACCGGCAAGAACAACACTATTCGACAAAGTCCCACCGAGATCTTAAGTCACCCTGATGAAAAATGGCTCACTGCAGTTCGGAACCTTTCATCGACAGGAGTCACACCGAACACACCCATCGGCCAGACTCACACTGAATAGATCATATTGGCTAGAGATCTACTGTCAGTAAGATTCATTCTGAAGTATCGTGTCAACCCGACCATCTATTCATCAGCAAGACGTACACCGATCAGACCCCTCGGCCAAACTAACATTGTCGCTAAGTCTCTCATAGAACTTCATGTTACCCCGACCAAGTATTATCGGCTAGAGTTTCGCTATCGCTGAGAGTTCACAGCGAACAGAAATCCATCGGCGAGATATACTCTGTCGAAATGAGTCACTCCAAAGGATCACATTTCTCCTCGATGCCACTCGTCGCTAAGAGTCTCTCCGATGATCACCAGGAACCAACCCATCGGCAAGAGATCTGCCAAGACGGAAAGAGTTAGAACTTTCACACCGATAGCCATGTCTTGCCGAAGACTTTTGTCGGCAAGACAGTTCCAAAGTCACGCTGATCTGAGCTCTTCATAAGTTTAGAGCACAGTTGCTAGTCGATAAGGCATTCTGAGGGTCTCACCAATTTTACTCTTTTAGGAGTTTTCATGTCAGTAAGTTTGAGGCACATATCTCCAACAATAACAAGAATAGGACCAAAAAAAACTAGGAAAAGAAACCTTGTAGGCTACATTAATAAGACATTGATTGCAAGCATTTCTTCCATGATGTTTAAATGACAAAATATCAAATAGCTCAATCTTTAGTCAAGTAGTATTTCAATCACTAATTCTTAGACATCCATCATGATTAAACATCACATATCATAAGCCTTTTTAACAATCACTAGGACTGTAGATAATATTCAATCATGTCATAGGAAATAAATCATCAAAAATTATAAAGAAAGAGAAAACCAACTGTATAAGCTCAGCAAGCCACCATACAAAAATTATATTTTGTAGAAAACAAAATAAACTATATGTTGACATAGCATATATATAAACTATATATTTTGAATTTCGGCCCTACGCGCATAGGAGCACAACATGGCATACTGCACCGAGACCCTAGTTGGAGAGTTGCACCGAGAACTTGCATCCAGCCCTTGAGTGGAGAGTTGTGAGACTTCACTAGATGAGTGTTGCAAGGACATTGAGTTGAGGAGGAAGACTAGGAACCATTTGGCAGGAAGAAAGCCAGAGCAAGAGGTGAGGGTGCTCAAAAAGGGAAAATCGACCAAGGGACAATGACTGTAAGTGATTTTTCCCCCACATTTAGAAATCTTGTTCAAGTACAATGATTTAGACTTTGTTCGTTCCCATCGAGGTGTTGCATGCTATATTTTGGTCAATTTGAGCCAATGTCCCATTGACAAACCCAAGTACTACCTAGTACTAGTGTCTGGTTAGTTTGAACAACCAAGCTTTGAGATGTTCAATCAGTTGGGTGGCCATTTTTGGCCTGTGAACTACAGTTTTTGTAACTATCTTAGCATATTTTTTCTACTATAAGATTGAAAGGAATTCCCATCACATAATAGCACATGAAGTTCACTAGGGTTCAAATTTCTAAATTTTGATGAAATAAACTTACATATTGAGGTCCACAAATAATCAATGGGACTGAAACCAATACATGGTCCGTGAGTGAAATGAAAAATGCCTAGTGCCTGTCCATAAGAGAATGTATAGAAGTACATGATGCAAAGTGAGAGGAAGGAAACAAACTCACACAATCTCATTTGACAAGTCACAAACAATCTTGAACTTTCCTTCTTTTGACACACTTATTCAACTATATTTCCCTTCACAAAACTCAACACAAACACTCAAATTTTGCTTTAGAGTTCCAAACCATTACCAGACCTTCAAACACCTTAGTCAACTTCATCTTGATCAAAACAAACAATTACCCAGTCTGCCCTTTCATTTTTCCATTAACTCTCTTTATGACTATCCTAAACTTCACAATTTCAACTCAACATAAAGTAATCTGACCTAAAATAGTATTTAGGCTAATATAGACCACACAATTTCCATTACATTTGACTTCAAACAAATGTAAACCATCTCCCATCCTTTATTCTTGACAATTTAACAAAATCATATATTGTTCTTTCATTTTAGTCTCTAAAATAGGGCTATTATTAGACAGATCAGTCAAAGCAATGGACTTTTTAACTTCATGCTTACACCAAACCTTATATAAAATGAGATCAAATTATACCTTGGTAATCTCTTAACCAAAACAACTAAGAACTCACACTTAATCATCAAAAGCCCTTAAAGTTCTTACTGTCACCAGTTCCTTCATACCCTGTTTGCAATGCTTGTAGGTCTACCAACCTATTTGTCAAGGCTTCATTCACAATCTAAGCACTATTACACAAGTCTATCCAGACTTTTCAATGCCCTCCTTGTATATCTAAAACATATTCAAAACGGGTATCAAGACTTTTACAACACAAGCTTCAAATATTGTTGTCTCGGACAGATTTAGGCCTAATTAGGCCTAATTTGCATAAGGGTTTGTTGCTTTACTAACTCCTGACCAAAGTACACTTTTCCAGTGCTTGGGACATGTTTAGTTTGACTAGTATATGCTCTTCAAAGCATCAAATTCTATTTACAAATTATTTTTACAAAACCCTAAGGGCTTAACCTTCATAATTACTCTGTTCACATACTGTACACACAGTTTTTCAGTCAAGAAACTTCATTCCCTCGCATCTTATCTTTATGATTTTTCCTTAAATCCATTGAAACATGAAATAAAATTCATAGTAGGATAATCTCACAAGAAACTAGAAGATTCGACCAATTAATAAAGGAGAAACATAATTATTTTTGTCTCTACTTACCCTAACTGAGGGTTTTAGCAGTCTGAAGTAAATCCACAATAACTCACACAAATCTTAACTAAAATGCATGAACTTTGATGTAACAAGAAGGTGATTGAGATTATTACCATATCCAACCATTCTACCATGCCTTCAAGGCCGTACAATTCCGTACAATGCCTAGAAATGCAAGATGCTGAAGAAAAATGATTAAAAATCAGAGATTTTCCTTGAACTTATTCTTTATTCAACCACCCTCAAAGTTCTAAAAGATACAAGATCCTTTTTAAAGGAAAAACAACTGACTTTTAGCCTTCTAACTGCCTCTAACCAACTCTAATGACTCTTCATCTCTTAATATTTCCTTTTTGATTAAGTTGACAACTTTTTACATTGTTTTCATTTTTGCACTTTTGGACTTAATAAACACCAAATGACCTCAACATGACCTCAAATATATGAAAAATGACTCTAATAACATGATTTACAAAGTAGGAACAATAACATTGAATCAAATTTCAAAACATTGCTTCATAGGGGCCTAATTATGCCAAGGTGCTCCTACACCAGTACAACAGATGAAAAAAAGACAAGGAGCCATTAAAAACTTCTAAATATTTCACTGACTCAACCAAACCTCCAAAAGAATAGTACAAATGCCAGCACTAGGGAAAGCCCGAAAGAGAACACTAATGAAAGTGGACTTTTTTTTTCAAGTTCCAGAAGAGTATAAATGGTTTGAAGATGTTGTGGGTGTCTGGATAATGGTGAAGGAATGTTGGATAGGGAGGGACCCAATTAGCCTCTTTAACTAGATTCTTAAGAAAGAAAGAAACTATGATACATTTTGGGGCTCTTCTGAGTAGGGCCCATCTTTTATTATTTTATTTGGGGGACCCAAAAAACCATAGGGGTAGAAACCTATGGAGCTTATTCATTAAAGGCAAGGGGTTTGTCCATTTAGAAATAGACTGAAAGGATGGTTGCACGAGGGGTTATTTCACATCAAAGGTGGTCCAAAAAAATTCATAGACTAACTAACCAGACACTAGTACTACCTCAGAGGGACTATTGTCTTCGAGGAAGGTGGTCCAAAAAATTTCATAGACAGGTACAAAAAGTAATAGCAACCTTCCACCAACTAACCCAATCAACCTCCAAGAAACAAGACAATGACTCGTCTAGATGTTCCCAAAACCCAAAGCTTCAAAATACAAGGTTGGTGACCCTACAAACCATTCCCATGCTTACCAAGTGATCTTTGATCATCAGACCCTTACAAGGTTTATTGATACATTCACAACTATTGTTACCTCTACATGCATTTGACTAGTAGTGACAACCTTGGTTTTTAATCCTCCAACCCCATACCTTGGGACCACATCACCATGAAAGAACTTCATCCAACATCCTTATGAGTGCAAGTACCACCAAATAGGTATTTGTTAGATCTATCTTCCTCAGCAAGGGAAATTCAGGAAGAGAAGAGGAAAGAGAGACATGTAGTAGGTCTAAAAGAGAGAGATCAACTAGAGGTCAAAAGATTAGAAGAAAATTCTGTAAATGCAAGGAATTTTTTCTTGTTGAAGGGGGGTCATGTTCTTATGAGGATGAGAGCATAGGTGACATCGAGGTGCCCTTGAGGTACAAACATCTACGGATTTAATGGGTACCCAAGGAACTTCCTCCAATAAACACTTATTTTTGTGTCAACGAGAGGATATATCGCATAGCACCATCGCCATTACATGGTTTGGGCCTATTTTGCATGGATGGCATAAAGGTATATTACGACAAAGTTACTAAATTGATGGAGTATGTTGGACCCTATTGCAATTATGAAGATTGGATGCAGTTGGTTTGATATATACGAAGTATGTGTAGTTATGCACTGTCAGCAAATTATATACAGCTAAAAGATAAGGATCAAAATAAAGGAGTGGCTATGTATATTGACGAAAGGCCAAAAGCATCAGGGAATATTGTAGGGTTTATAAATAGTACACGTCCTGGTTCAACAAATAAGAAACCCAATTGCATATTCGAGGTGCGCGAGGGAAACCGTGTATTCATATGTGCGATAAAATCAATAACTACAGGGGAAGAGTTGCTAATCGATTACAATTTGAATCGCATAGATACAAACACAGTTACTATGAGGGTGGTATGTACTATATACCATTTTACCCAACCTCCAATTAATGACTCCAATATACCATTTTATTATTATTATTATTTTCGTAAGTCTATTGGTTTCATTTCTATAAAAAAAAATTATATTTAATTTTTGTCATAGCGAGACATTGATTGTAGGGGGGAGGCTTCGGCCCAGAGCACAGATCGCGATGCATCTTCATACGCTTCTACCTGACAAGTTTACCTCATTGTAATTGTACAAATTAGATATGATCAAAATGTTTTATTATTATGTTTTTTTCATAAGTTTATTGGGTTAATTTCGATAATGTTTTTAATATTCTTGTCATAGTCAGATGATTGGGGAAAGGCACCAGTAGTAGAGGAGAGCATCCATAGGGAGGTGTAGTCACTATTATGCGATGATGACATCGCATATTCCGCAAACCCTCTAGATATGATAAGGAAGACCCAAAAAAATGCAATGAAGAAATCCTTCAGTTGTTATTCATAGTGCCTCAAATAGATGAGATAAGAGAAAGGGTTAAAATATTGACTGAGAGAGCACGAAACTTGCAAGTAACCTATCATGAGATCTTTAATTATAACATAAGTTCATTCATGGTTTTATATTTTGTACTCTTTTATGTCATGAACTAAAATATGTGTTATTTTTACAAGATTTTTTGCGTCCTCATGATGTTATTGGTCATGATCAGGGTACAGCAGGTGCTGCCCAGGGAGTAGGGGTTGGTACAAGTGTCAATCCTGATCTTCTTGCTTATACATCACATCATCCGACCCCATCATCCATGCCTATATTTTTGACTAAAATTTTGACAACACATAGCATGCAGGCATCGGATAGTGCACCCTCTAGTAGCGAACACATGCCAGAACATGCGTCAGTACATGTACTTGGGGATGCAAAGGCCACTAGTACTGGTGATGTTTTGGAAGCATTTCCTAGATCTTCCCGTATTATTAGTACGGGAACATTTCCAGTCACATTTGTGGTGACCGAGGATTTCGTTTCCATAAACATAGAGAAGGTCCCAGGTACTTTAAAATGTTTTAATTATTATTATATATAATCCAATTGAAATATACTTATTGATCACTCTTTTTAGACTAATGATCCCATGATCATTTTGTAGGAAATGATGTTTTTTATAAACATATAAATGATATTACATTGGAGACCTTCGGGCCCACCATACGTACATGGTGGAATTCCCAAAATCAAGATTTAAAAGATGAGCTCATTAACCGTTTAGTTGTGTTGTACAGTAATAACACATTCAACAGAACCAAGGTCCTTAAGAAAGCTGGTACCTATCTAAAGTATGTGAGGGACCAATATAGGTCACATTTAGAGAAGAAAAAAAAGTATGAGCGTCCCCCCATGATTCCGGAGAGGGAGTGGAAGGACCTAGTGTCAAATGGAAAGGAGGAGGCTGAAAAGAAAAAAAGGAAAGACACCACTGGGCCAAGGAAGGTATGTGATACTATCAACAATGCAATTATATACTAATTACTCTTTCTTCTTACATAATCTAACGTATTTCAAACTTTTCATAGGCTACCCGACACATCGAAAGCAACAAAGGAAAGACTAGAAAAACATGGGCAGCACAAACTTGGCTCTGGTGGTTATATGAAATTAGCTACATGAATTGTAAGTATCAATAAATGAAATATTGCATCCAAATAATAAATTGCAAAAAAAATTGGTTTTATCAAACCATAGAAGCAAAATTCATGATCTTATGCAAAAATGCAGGGCTCTGAATTCAATAGAGTGGCCACAGAAGAGGACCTGAAGATTTCCTTCTAGCAAGGCTATGGAGTCGTGGCTGAACGCCTAAGACTCTTGACTGGGAAAACACAAGCTTCCACTGCATCCGACACGCAGGTAAATAAACTCAATGAAGTTTATTTAAAATTGAATACTTGTGCAATCTATTCAATATTAATTTCCACCATAAATTAATTATGCACGCCTATTTTTTTAAAATAGGCAAGCAATGATAATACTGCACATGACATTGGAATGCAGCCTGGTGAGGGTGGAGCACAGCCTATAGATGAAGGTCATGGTGTACATCCCGGTACTGTATGCATTCATGTGCTATACAATACATAGTATGGATTAATACAATTAAACATCTTTAATTGTAATTGGTGTATTAATTAGTGTAACCTTTTGTGTTTCAACTTTAGAGCATGTAGAGCATGATGAACATGTTGAGCATGATCAGGCTAGAGAAGGTCAGGAACATGATGTGGCCCCATCAGGTAAAGAGGACCACTCTAATGTTATTTTAAACATATTTAATTGCAATTGGTGTATTAATTAATGTAACCTTTTGTGTTTCAACTCCAGAGGATTAAGAGGGTGTTCAGCATGTTGAGCATGAGGCTATAAGACAAGATCAAGAACATGATGTGGCCCCATCAGGTAAAGAGCACCACTCTAATGTTCTTTTAATTAATGAAATACTTGTAACAATAATAAAAAAATATATCAATATAACATTTATTTGTTATTGCAGCAGACTCCCCCTTACAGCGGCCTCCACGTCATGAGTACATGACTAGGAATACATTAAGATCACAAGCAGAGGGCAGAACAACTGAAGGGGGGACAGATGATCTAGAAAATGATACTCCACTTCTTATTTTTTAGCTGCAAAAAAGAAACAAAAAAAAGTGATTGTAATCATATTATGACAACCATATTTTTTATAATATGTTAATGAATGTTAAAAACTGATATTTTTGACAACCATATTTTTGATAATATGTAAAAACTAAAAGAATGAATGTTATATGTTAATGAATGAATGTGAATATGTTAATGAATGTATGTTATATGTTAATGAATGAATGTTATATGTTATTAATGGATGAATGAATGACTAATGTTATATGATCGGGTATGGGGAATTGAGAGTGATGTGAGGGGGGGGAGGGGCCAAATGAGCTTCGACTATCACGTGGTTGGCCCTGTTAAGTAGAGAATATTAAACTATTCTCAAAACAAATAGAAGATCAATAAGGTAATGCACTTTTCAATATTTCATTATGCTGCACTTTTAAGCTTATGCAATTTTCATTAGTTCTCTTTGCTTCAATATGTTACCCTTTGTACTTATTTTACTTTTTAACACATCTCATATGTTACCCTGGATGATAGCTTTTGCAGGGGAAGCTATCCATGGATGGATCCCGTTTCTGGGGATATACAATTTTGGATTAGACAAACTTGGGATGTACTCATGTAGTGCAGAAACAAAAGAGAAGAGCCCAACCATTTTAGCACAAGAATTGGCTTGAGACTGGTACATGGTTCGAACTAGGTCTAGGTATGAGGGGTCTAGGAGAGATCCATGTAACACAACTGGTATTAAATCATTAAACATACAGATATTGTAATTATGTGGTTAATGCTAAAATCATCCACAATTCACTATGTGATGAGTAGTTAGTGATGATATCATGCCATTGTTTGGTAGGTTATTGATTCTGCAGTTGCTCCCAATAATCATCTCTAGTTGCTTGCAAGCCATTGGATCCATATGAAGGGCACCTTTCAATCTGGGTACAATTTTATAGATGATTCTCTTATTTAGTGACCAATGGAATAAGTGAGTGGATGGATTGCTCCTAGTAATCGCCTGTCATGTGCTTCATGCACTGATGATAAAATAATTTCATTGGATAGAATTAATAAAATTATGTATTATATGTTGTTCGTTTGGTTTTTGTTTTGGGTTTAACTGTTATTTTTATTCGCCCAGGTATCATATGAGAAAGCACACACATATTTTGCTAGAGATCCATCACAAAAGTGACCTTCTCTCTCTCTCTCTCTCTCTCTCTCACACACACACACACTTTCTTGCTCTGTCACACACACAAATGACCAAAAATAGAATGTATTGTTTGGAAATCATTAGTTGTGTATTTAATTTCTATTTGAACTCAATTTTAATCAGGTGGGCTTCATACGTTGCGGGAACAATACTTGTTTTGATTCGTGAGCTTGGTGTGCAGTTCAATGATGGTATCAACATACTTGTATGTTGTCTTTACACTAACTTTTTCCTATAAAATGTTAAGAACATATTTTACTATATTCCACTATGAGAGAAGAAGGTGACTATTAATTTTTTCCTAAGGAGATCTTCACATATTTGAAATTTTTCTTACATAACACGTTATCAGTTGTTTTGCCAGTTAAATCTGGGTCTTGTTAGAAAAATTGTGATACTTTTATTACTTGAACTTGGCCCCATTTGTAACCCATTCCATTGCCATTAGTAGTTCTAGATAGCTTGCTTAACTGATTGCCAAACCCTTGTAAGCATTCTATTTTTTGTTATTTACGTTGCAGTAAATCAACTTCTACCTAGTGCTAGGTATACATAGCCTGAGCCTAACTATGGGTTTCTTGTTCCTAAAATCATTTACTTAGAAACTTGGAGTCTTATACTATTTCTTTTTCCTTGAAGCTGACTTAAATTATTTTGTCAAAACAGCTTTGTCTTGAATTAACAAGTGTATGTTGTTAGGTTCTTGTTTTTAAATCCTTTAACATGGTAAGTACTCCTTTACAGGGGAAATACATCACACAATTTGTGCTCTTCAATTAAGTTCCAGTTTTTCCCCTAAGGCATCTACTGCTGTCAGAAAACCATTTAAATAAATGATCATACCCTTTTTTCCTAAAAGAGTGGGTCAATACGTTTGTACCTATCCATTTGAGTCTTGTGTTCTTGTTCTTAAATCCATGTAACATGACACAAATGAACTTTATGGAGACATATCTTTTGCAGATTTCTAGGAAATTTAATTTGATCCATGATAAAAAAAATTTAAGCATTCATATAGGAGCACACATAAATATATGATATAGCAATTTCGTACTAAAATTTTGGGGGTAGGTTTTTGGAAACCAAAAGTAATTCCTCAAATCTATCTGTGAACCATCGATTTTTCATTGAAGAAAATATTTCCTATGCCTCAGCATCCCTGAGACAAATAAATCTAGATGCTCAATATGAATAAATACTTGTGCATGAATTTGTAAGTAGATCCAAAGTAGAGGAACTAATCCAGCCTTTGTATTCCAAAACAAATTCAAAAAGGGGTCTTGAGAGGAAATAGAAGAGAAGAGAATTGGTTACAAATTCTTGTATAATTTATATCTAATAGTCACCTAAAGGCCGCAAGGAAAGACAAATACTTGTCAGAGTGACTTATACCGAAAGATAAGCTACACTGATAAAGGATGCAAGGAAAGACAAATATTTGTCGGAGTGACTTATACCGAAAGATACATCGGCTAAATTATTCATGCAAAAAACAAAACCCATACATATAACCATGTTAGAGAGGGAAGATGTCTGAACGAATAATTTAAAAAAAACTACAAGGTTTCGTCGCAATTTTGACGAACATAGCCCGACGAACCAAAAAAAATTGCGACGAGGTTTCTGTACACGTGACGTAGTTTTCGTTGTAATGGAAATGACAGTTTGCTCCACCTGGTCATAAAATGGATGAACATTTGGTGTTTTTTCGACAATTTCAAATGGGCGTTCTGCAACATTTTGTGATTTTTTGCGTTGAAAGATGGACGAAGTTACGTTGATTTTGCAACATAAACTGCCAACATTTTCTGTGGCGCTGACTGATGATGTTGGGTCATGGTTTCAACGTATAAGAGTTGGTCATTCAAGTGATGAAAATCCAGCGAAAAAATTTAAATCAGTGTTCTGTAGATAAGTTGACAATATTTTGTTGATATGTCACCAAACATTCGTCAGAATTTGTAGTCAAATATAGTAGTGCTCCAACTATGGTATATGAATCTGTCTTACCATGATGCTTTCAAATTCATGCCTTTTGTGATGCCAATGCATGTTCTATTTTTGATGGTTGAGGGTCCTCTTCAATTGGCTTGTTTTCATCAATCGTATCCAATCTCTTCTTTTCACGATATGTCGCCACCTATTCTCTCTCCTTTGCTTTTTTGGTTTCATACTCTTCATCTATTAGTTTATTCCTTTTTCATTTCCTCAACATGGCAGATAATTTTACCTATAGAATGGTAATGAGATGAATATTAGTTCCTAAAAATGTATCCATTCAAATAAATGAAATATACGTCATTCAAGGCTTCATTAAAAATACTTACAATCATCCTGTAGAAGAGTATTTCTAGCATAGACAAAGGTCACATGAATTTTTTCAATGGAATTCCTTAAAGAAATGTGGTAATGTGGCATTCCATGATTGCAAGATAGGCTCAAAATAGAAGCATGGACAAGGCATGTGAATTCAAATTCCTTGGCAAGCTAGTGGAGCATTGGCAAGCTAGCTCACTCACTAGCTTGTCAATGCAGTAGGGTTGACAAGGTAGGGGCATCGTATGCCTCATAGAATTGGGGACTCACGGTGATGTATATCACCATGAGACCCCATTTCTATGAGGCATACACCACCCCTACCTTCTCAACCCTACTGTATTGGCAAGCTAGTGGATCATTGGCAATCTAGCTCACTCACTAGCCTGCCAATGTGGTTGGGTTGAGAAGGTAGGGGCAACATATGCCTCATGGAAATGGGGTCTCACAGTGGTTGAGAATGTAGGGGTAGCGTATGCCTCATGAAAATAGGGTCTCACAGTCACCGTGAGACCCTATTTCCATGAGACATACACTGCCCCTACATTCTCAACCCTACCGCATTGGCAAGCTAGTGGAACATTGGCAAGCTAACTCACTCACTAGCTTGTCAATGAGGTAGGGTTCAGAAGGTAGGGGCAGCGTATGTCTCATAGAAATGGGGTCTCACGGTGATGTATATTACTGTGAGACCTCATTTCTATGAGACATACGCTGCCCCTACCTTCTTAACCCTACCTTCACCATGAGACCTCATTTCTATGAGACATACGTTGCCCCTACCTTCTCAACCCTACCGCATTGGCAAGCTAGTGGAGCATTGGAAAGCTAGCTCACTCACTAGCTTTCCAATGCGGTAGGGTTGACAAGGTAGGGGAAGCGTATGCCTCATAGAAATTGGGACTCATGGTGATGCATCACCATGAGTCCCAATTTCTATTAGGCATACGCTTCCCCTACCTTGTCAACCCTACCGCATTGGAAAGCTAGTGAGTGAGCTCACTAGCTTGCCAAGCTCACTAGCTTGTCAGTGCTACCACATTTTCCATACATTTATACGAAAACATTATTGTCAAACAATTCAAATTCCTTTTCCATGCTTCCATTTTGAGCCATGATTGCAAGATAGGCTGCACCTTTCCCCATGTTGCTAACTTAGCCTTGAATAAAAAGTCTTGAAATAGTGGAGAGAAGGGCTAGAATATTCCAATGTGGGAGGAGTATATTCCAATTTTTTAGAGACATGTATGGAACATTTGGTAGCAGAGACAAGGCAATCAGCTGCTTGGTATAACTATTTGACAAAATACCTCAATGGGATATGTCCTCATGGACTATAATGATTGTAGGATATACAAAAAATAGATTTATTGAAAATGCTTTAGAAAATTTCAAGCATATGCAAATTGTAGGTGTAAGACCAAATTCAACTACATTTTCCAACATCCCCCATGCCTATACCAAAATGAAATCTTTGGAGAGTGGTATGCACATCCATAATAAATGATTGAGAAATGATGTTTTATTTTACTTCCTTATAACTTATGTCATATTTATGTGTATACAAAATGTGGAAGCATACGCAAGGTAAGTCAATTGTTAAATAAAAAAATGCCTCAAAGAGATGTGGTTTAAAAATGTAATTGGCAAGTGTATAGAATTGTGTAATTTAAAATGTGCATTGACAAGCTAAGGTTATAATGACAAACAAACAATGATCAACATGGAATATGCAAAATAACAATAATGAAAGCAAGCCATAATAGAATGAAATAAAATGTGTAAAGACTTCACATACCTAAAAGACCAGAGTTTCAAATGGAGGAGTTCTGCCCAATTAAGTAGCCTTTGCTTCTTCTTTCTTCAAACTCCTCAACAATTTGACTTTTTCAAAAGTTTGTTCCCCTCCAAACTTCAATTGTATATCACTTTTGAATAGAATTTAGACTTGAATTGATATTATATGCCTTTCAACGTGAAAACTTTGCTATTTCATGCAAAGGTGGTGGAAAGATCATGAAAAAGGTGGTGAAATGTGAAAAACATGCATGCACACTTCACAACATCATCAAAAGCTACTTTTTTGTCAGAGCACATGTAGAACCAGGAGAATATGCAGAATGTGGGCCTTGATATCACAATTACATTGAGTTTTTTACTATTTTTAGAGCAATCCAAAATGTGCTCGCATTATAACGCGAGCTTGTTATTTCTTGCCAAAAATGACCATATCTCTACTGGTTCAAGACACACTCGCGTTATGAGAAAGTTGATTTTTTTATAGATTTTTTTTCTCTCTTTGTCTCTACCCTCTACCCTCAACCCAAAACCCTTAATCCCTCTACCCTTAAACCCTCAACCCTCTAGCCTCAACCCTAAACCCTAAAACCTATACCCTGAAACCCTAAACCCTCTACCCTTAACCCTAAAACATTAAACCTTCTACCCTCTATCCTCAAACCCTAAACCCTCAACCTTGATACCCTCTACCCTATACATTGGACCCTCAACTCTGATCCTTCAACCATATGTACCCTCAACCCCAATTCTTCAACAATATGTAGGTCCTAAACCATCAACCCTATAGGTCCTCAACCCTATACCCTCAACCCTTATACCCTAATTGTATCTCTCTCTCCTCTTCCCTCTACCCTTAACCCATATACCCTCTATCATCTACCCTCTATCTCTCTCCCACTCCCTCCCTCTCTCTCTCTCTCTCAAGTCTCTCCCTCCTACCCCCTCTCCCTCTCTCAACTCTCTCTCTCACTCACTCACTCATATCTCTCTCCCCTCTACCCTCTACCCTTAACCCTTATACCCTCTATCCTCTACCCTCTATCTCTCTCCCATTCCCTCACTCTCTCTCTATCAAGTATTTCCCTCCTACCCCCTCTCCCTCTCTTAACTCTCTCTCTCACTCACTCACTCCTTATATCCCTCTCAAGTTAGGTTGCCATTTTCACCAAATTGGCAAGCTAGTGGGCCCACTAGGTTGCCAATTTCACCCACTAGCTTTCCAATTTGGTGAAATTGGTAATGTAATGGCCTATTTGAAAAATGGGTCCAAGAAATGGGGTCTCTCGGTGATTTACATCATCGGGAGACCCCATTTCTTGGACCCATTTTTTCAAACAAGCTACTACATTGCCAATTTCACCAAATTAGTGGGTGAAATCACCAGGAGACCCCATTTCTTGGACCCATTTTTTCAAACAGGCCACTACATTGCTAATTTCACCAAATTGGCAAGCTAGTGGGTGAAATTGGAAACCTAACTTGGCCTGTTTGAGAAAATGGATCCAAGAAATGTTTCTCTCGGTGATTTACATCACTGGGAGAAACATTTCTTGGATCCATTTTCTCAAATAGGCCAAGTTAGGTTTCCAATTTTTCCCTCAACCCTATACCCTCAACCCTCAACCCTTAAACCCTCAACCCTCAACTCTTAAACCCTCTACCCTCTACCCTATACATTAAAACCTCAACCCCCAATTCTCAGTCGTCAACCCTTAATTCCTCAACCCTAAACCCCTATACCCTCTACCCTATACATTGGACCCTCAACCCTAAACCTTCAACCACGTACCCTCAAACCATTACCCTAAACCCTAAACCCTCTACCCTCAACCCTCAACCCTAAACCCTTACACCCTAAACCCTTAAACCCTCTACCCTCTACCCTCAACCCAATACCCTAAACCATCAACCCTATAGGTCCTCAACCCTATACCCTCAATTCTATCTCTCTCACTAACTCACCCTATACATAGGACTCTCAACCCTAATCCTTCAACCATATTTACCCTCAACCCTAATCCATCAACCCTATACCCTCAACCCAATACCCTAATCCCTCAACCCTATAGGTCGTCAACCCTATACCCTCAATTCTCAACCCTCTACCCTATACATTGGATCTTCAACCCTCATATATCCTTGTCCCTCCCTCCTCTTCTTTCCTTCTCTCTATCTAAGTTCTCCATCCATCTCTCTATCCATCCATCCCTCCCTCTCTACCCTAATCCCTCAACCCTACACCCTCAACCCTTAAACCATTAAATACTCAACCCTAAACCTTAAACCCTCTACCCTCAAACCTAAACCATCAACCCTAAACCATAAACCCTCTACCCTCAACCCTAAACCCTCAACCCTAAACCCTTAAACCCTAAACCCTTAAAACCTCTACCATCAACCCACAACCCTTAAACCCTCTACCCTCTACCCTCAACCAAATACCCTTTACCCTCTACCCTCAACCCAATACCCTCAAACCTATACCCTAAACCATCTACCCTCAAACCTTAACCTTCAACCCTCAACCATCAACCCTTAACCCTCAAATCTCAACCCTCAAACCCTAGACCCTTAAACCCTCTACCTCTACCCTCTACCCTATACATTAAACCATCAACCCTCAATTCTCAACCCTCAACCCTTAATCCCTCGACCCAATCCTTAAACCCTAAACCCTCAACCCCTATACCCTCTACCCTTTACATTGGACCCTCAACCTAATCCTTCAACCATATACCCTCAAACCTATACCCTCAACCCTCTACCCTCAACCCTCTACCCTCAACCCTTAACCCTCAACCCTAAACACTTTAACCCTAAACCCTTAAACCTTCTACCCTATACCCTCAACCCAATACCCTCTACCCTCAACCCTAATCCCTCAAACCTCAACCATTAAAACCTAATCCCTAAACCCCTATACTCTCTACCCTATACATTGGACCCTAATACCCCAACCCTATACCCTCAATCCTCTACCCTCAACCTTAAACCCTTAATCCTCTACCCTCTACCCTATAAACCCATAAACACTCAACCCTAAACCCTAAACCTTAAACCCTCAACCCTTAAACCCTAAACCCTTAAACACTATACCCTCTACCCTCAACCCAATACCCTCTACCCTAAACCATAATTCCTCAACCCTTAAACCCTTAAATCCAAGAAAACTCTCTACCCTAAACCCTAAACCCTCAACCCTTAATCCCTCAACCCTTAAAACCTCAACCCCTCAACCACTAACCCTCAACCCTTAAATCCCAATCCCTCAACCCCTATACCCTCTACCCTGTTGGACCTCAACCCTAGTCCCCCAACCCTCAACTCTTAAAAACCATCTACCCTACCCATATCCTCTGCCACCCTCTGCCCTACCCTCTACCCTCTCTGCCCCCACCCTCTACCCGCAACCCCTCAAACCTAAACCCTAATCCCTCAACCCCTATACCCCTCATCCTATACATTGACCTCAACCTAATCCCCAACCCTCATACCTCTCAAAACCCTCAGCCTAAACCTAAACCCTAACCCTAACCCTACCTCTACCCTCTACCTTCAACCTAATCCTCGACCTTAAACACTTAAACCCCACTTAGTAAACTCTACCCCAATCCTCAACCCTCTTGACCTTAATCCCTCAACCTTGCTTAAACCCTAATCCATCAACCCCTATACCCTCTACCCTATACATCGACCTCAACCCCAATCCCCCAACCCTATACCTCAATCCCTCTACCCTCAACCTTAAACCCTCAACCATCAAACCTTAAACCCTCTACCCTCTACCCTCTTAAATACTCAACCCTAAACCCTAAACCCTCAACTAACAACCCTTAAACCCTCTACCCTCTACCCTCAATCCTCTACCCTCTAGCCTCAACCCTAATCCCTCAACCCTTAAACCCTTAAACCCACTTAGTAAACTCTCTGCCCAACCCTAATCCCTCAACCCTTAAACCCTTAAACCCACTTAGTAAACTCTCTGCCCTGATCCCTCAACTCTCTTGACCCTTAATCCTTCAACCCTCAACCCTCAACCCTTAAACCCTAATCCCCCAACCCCTGTACCCTCTACCCTATACATTGGACCCTCAACCCTAATCCCCCAACCCTATAATCTCAACCCTTAAACCATCTACCCTTTACCCTATACATTAAACACTCAACCCTCAATTCTCAACCCTCAACCCTTAATCCATCAATCCTCAACCCTCAAACCCTAAACCCTCAACCCTGATACCCTCTACCCTATACATTGGACTCGCAACTCCAATCCTTCAACCATATGTACCCTCAACCCTAATCCCTCAACCCTATACCCTCAACCCAATACCCTAATCCCTCAACTCTACAGGTCGTCAACCTTTACCCTATATTCTCAATCCTCTACCCTATACATTGGATCCCTCATAACTCCCTAACTCCCTCATCCATCCCTAATAACCTAAACCCTCAACCCTCAACCCTAAACCCTAAACCCTCAATTAAACCCTTAAACCCTCTACCCTCTACCCTTCCCTCTACCCTAAACCCTAATCCCTCAACCCTTAAAGCCTTAAATCCATGAAAACTCTCTACCCTAATCCATAAACCCTCAACCCTTAATCCCTCAATCCTTAAACCCTCTACCCTCTACCCTCTACCCTCAACCCCTATACCATCTACCCTATACATTGGACCCTCAAACTTAATCCCTCAACCCTATACCCTCAATCCTCTACACTCAATCTTAAACCCTCAACCCTCAACCCTCAACTTTCAACCCTCAACCCTTAAACCCTTTACCCTCTACCCTCTACCCTCTAATACATTAAACCCTCAATCCTCAATTATCAACCCTCAACCTTTAATCCCTCAACCCTCAATCATTAAACCCTAAACCCTTAACCCATATACCCTCTACCCTTTACATTGGACCCTCAACCTGATCCTTCAACCATATAGCCTCAAACATATACCTTAAACCCTCTACCTTCAACCCTAAACCCTTAAACTTTCTACCCTATACCCTCAACCCAATACCCTCTACCCTCAACCCTAATCCTTCAATCCTCAACCCTTAAACCCTAATACCCTAGAAACCATCAACCCTATAGGTCTCCACCCTAATCCCTCAACCCCTATCACTTTCTCTCTATCTATACATCTCACCGCTCCCTCCCTCCCTCTCTCCTACCCTCTCTACCCTCTCTATCGTCTCTATCTACCCTCTCCCTCTTTCTACGTACCTCTCACTCAATCAATCCCTACCACCCTCTCTCACTCCCTCTATCTCTCTCTCTCTCTCTATCTCCCTCACACTCTCTCCCACTCCCTCTCTCTCAGGTCTCTCCCTCCCACCCCCTCTCTCTCTCAGGTCTCTCCCTCTGGCAACCTACTTAAGTAACTCTCTCTCTCTCTCCCCTCTCTCTATATATCCCTCGCACCCTACCTAGATAAGCCCCTCTCACTCCACCCCACTCTATCTCTCCCTCTCTTAGGTCACTCCCTCCCACACCCTCTCTCTCCCACTCCCTCTCTCTCGCACTCCCTCTCACTACCTACTTCTCAAGTCTCTCCCTCTCACCCCCTCACACTCTCAAGTCTCTCCCTTTGGCACCCTACCTACATAACTCTCTCTTTCTCTCTGTCTCTTTGTCTCTCCCCCCTCTCTCTCTCTCAAATCTCTCTCTCCCACCCTCTTTCTATCTCTCTCCCTTTCTCTCCCTCTATCCCTCCCACCCTACCTAGCTAAGTCCCTCTCACTCCAACCCCTTATCTCCCACTCCCTCTCTCTTAAACTCTCACATCCACCCCTCTCCCTCTCTCCCTCCCACCCTACCTAGACAACTCTCTCTCTCTCTCTTAAAATTCTCCCTCCCTCTAAAGAAATACATAAATACATACATACAAGCATAATACATATGTACATACAATCCTACATACATACAAGCATACTTGTACATGTGTAGATACAATATTACATACATATAGACATACATACAATATGCATGCATTGATACATACATGCATACATGCAGGCATACATACATACATACATACATACAAGCATGCATGCATACATACATACATGACATACAAGCATACATGTACATACAAACATACAAATATATAAACATACATTAAATAGAGTAGCATTTAACATAAATAAATACATAACGTGAGCACGTTATACCACGCTTGTGTTATGTCTTGCTAGACATGTCCCAACAAATGCAAAAAACCATGTGAAAACTAAGATATAACATGAGTGCATTATAACGCGCACATGTTATATCTTACTTTGGGAATCCCAAAGCCTTGGGCTTGGTATTTTCCTTGGAATACCAACCCAAAGGCTTGGAGGGCATTTCCAACAACCAGAGACATGTTTTTACAAATTCTACAATATTTCACATAATCAGGTTCGTGCTCACCGTCTTGATTGCACGTGATTCAATGTCAAACAAATCGAACACCCAAGTAATGTTAGGTTCTGTCTTAGCTATCCAACGATGTAATTTTTTTCACTTTCTGACAATGTTAAGCCTTTCATCCATAATTTATTTTTTTTGTGTCTCTTTTTTGGAAAAAAGTTGTGTTTGGTATTTTTTTCGTTATAAATTAATTGTTCATCAGAATTTCAAATAAATTACATTTTTAGAAACTAGACTCCATTATACAAATTAAAAAAAAAAAATCAATTAGTTTCCAAAATTTGTAGGGGTAGCATGACCAAAATTCTATTTTTCAGGAAATGTCCACTTAGAAAATTAGTAAAAAATCAAATATTCATTAAAAAATTATCAGAAAAATTGGACATCAACTACATATTGTTAGCTAATTTCTCACTGGAGCGATTTTAAAAATACTAAAAAAAATTTCACCCTACTAGGGACATACAAGAGTTGCTATGTTATGTTTTTTCTAACAAAAACAACACCAATTTTTGTACGTACCTCTTTTGAACCCCTTAATCTCAACCATTTTCAAAATAAATTAGTAATTTAGAAAGTAGACTCAGAGCACTTCAATCCTTGTTTTTGTTCCATCTCAAAATTTTGAGTGTAACTATCCTCAATTTCACGTCCAAGGTCAATATTTCTTGATTTTAGAAAAAAAATGGCCACTTAAGCCCCTTTTTGGTAACCATCTTTTTGCACTTACCCGCAAGTTGGACGATAAAAGGCGAAGTGAAGAAGCATTCTAATCTTTGAATCTTATAATTGTAACAAGTGTTTGACGCTTTTGGGGTAATTATAACCCATCTATTATGCTTTTCATTTTATACTTTAGGACCACACTACTTTTCATTTGGGTTTAAAAAGAACGCTCAAACGGGACTAAAATTGAACCCTCACTTCATTATTTTACTTTGGGTTTAAAATTGGACAAAACAACTTAACATTTCATTTACTGCATAAAATGAATTCATCTTAGCTTTAGGGGTTAAAATTAATGAGTTTTTGTTGTGTTTTGATTTACATCGTTGTTATTGAATGTGTATGCAATTCTTTTGTGCCACTCAACGATCTTGAGAAACACAAACATTCCTTAACACTTTGTGTAATCACCTACATATTTCAATCATGAAAACTACAATAGTGATGCAAATTGAAATTAATAATGGTTTTATTTTTCACTAACAGCCAGCTACAACAACGAATGCAAATTGAAATTTAGTAATCTACCACATACCCCCGTGAGAGGCATCGATGAGTCTATAGTAGTAGAAACAACAAATCTCCATTGCCCTATTAACATCTGGAGGTGTTTCTGCTTGCAACATCTGAAAATAAAACAACAAATTATTCAATCACGGAAACTATAATAGTGATGCATGCCATGGCTTATAAAGTATGATATAATGAACAAAATTTTGAGTACTTATTAAACTATATATTTTTGACTATCATGCTTACTATTTTCCCTATTCATAGCTTTTTTGAAAGCACCTATTTTAGGCTTTTATTCATAGCAACAAGGCAGTGAACCATTTGGTAGACATGTACGAAAACTGTGGTAGCATCGAGAAGGCAGTGAACTGTTTGAAAAAATGCCTCAAAGAAATGCAGACTCATGGTGATGGAATTCCATTACAAACAAATGTGTCATGGCATTCCATCACCATGAGACCACATTTCTTTGAGGCATTTTTTTCAGATAGTTCATTGTCTTCTCTATGGTATTATGTTGGGATGGGGTGGATGGTATAGTGTGGTATTGGTTATGAGATGGAGGGTGATCATGACATGAAGAGGGAGGGGTGGGGATATGAACAAGTGGAATAAAATGTGGAAGGTTCCATGGATTGGTAAATTGAGGATGATGATGATATTTCTTACTATTATGCTTTGATAGATTTTTTCCAAGCATCCATAGTTTGTTGGAAAGCACCTATTTTAGGATTTTAGCCATAGCAGCAAGGAAGTGAGTAATTTGATAAAATGCTTTGGTAGACATGTATGGAAAATGTGGTAGCATAGAAAAGGCGGTGAGCTATTTGAAAAAATGCCTCGAAGAAATGTGGTCTTGATGTATGGTGATGCAATGGCATTCCATCACCATGAGACTGCATTTATTTGAGGCATTTTTTCAAACTACTCATTGCCTTGTCTATGCTATTGCTTAATTTTATGCTTTGATATATTTTTTCTAAGCATCCATAGTTTGTTGGAAAGCACCTTTTTTAGGCTTTTAGCCATAGCAACAAGGAAGTTCAAGTAATTTGATAAAATGTTTTGGTAGACATGTATGGAAAATGTGGTAGCATAGAAAAGGTGGTGACCTATTTGAAAAAATACCTCAAAGAAATGTGGTCTCATGGTGATGGAATGGCATTCCATCACCATGAGACCACATTTCTTCAAGGATTTTTTTTAAACTACTCATTGCCTTGTCTATGTTATTGCTTACTATTATGCTTTGATAGATTTTTTCCAATCATCCATAGTTTGTTGTACAACACCTAATTTAGCTTTTTATCGATAGCAGAAAGAAAGTGAGTAGATTGATTAAATGCTTTGGTAGATGTGTATGGAAAATGTGGTAGCATACAAAAGGCGGTGAGTTGTTTGAAAAAATGCCTCAAGGAAATGTGGTCTCATGGTGATGGAATGGCATTCCATCACCATGAGACCACATTTCTTCGAGGCATTTTTTCAAACTACTCACTGCCTTGTCTATGCTATTGCTTACTATTATGCTTTGATAGATTTTTTCCAAGCATTCATAGTTTGTTGGAAAGCACCTTTTCTAGGATTTTAGCCATAGCAGCAAGGAAATGAACTATTTGATAAAATACTTTGGTAGACATGTATGGAAAATGTGGTAGCATAGAAAAGGTGGTGAGTTGTTTGAAAAATGCAGGTCAAAGAAATGTGGTCTCATGGTGATGGAATGGCATTCCATCACCATGAGACCACATTTCTTTTGAGGCATTTTTTCAAACTACTCATTGCCTTGTCTATGCTATTGCTTACTATTATTCTTTGATAGATTTTTTTCCAAGAACCCATAGTTTTTGGAAAGCACCTTTTTGGATTTTAGCCATAGTAGCAAGGAAGTGAACTGTTTGATAAAATGCTTTGGTAGACATGTATGGAAAATGTGGTAGCATAGAAAAGGCAGTGAGTTGTTTGAAAAAATTCCTCAAAGAAATTGGGTCTCATGTGATGTACATCACCATGAGACCCAATTTCTTTGAGGCATTTTTTCAAACAACTCATTGCCTTGTCTATGCTATTTCTTACTATTATTCTTTCATATATTTCTTCCAAGCATCCATAGCATGGACAAGGCAGTGAACTATTTGAAAAGATGCCTCAATAAAAAGTGGTCTCATGGAATGCCATGACAAGCAAATGCAATTGGTAGTTGCTCCTAGTTATTACTTCTACTATGTGAAGTAATTGCATCACTGCTTATGTTGACTTTCTAAACAACTATATTGTAGTTGAAATTTTGTCATCTATCAACATCTAGTTATTAGTTATGGAATGTGAAGTAATGCTTTGAGTTTGAAAGATGTGCAATGCAATGTAATCAATGATATGAATATAAACTACACAAATCTATTAAGTACAATTCATTAGTTAAACTCTTTATTCTATTACCAACGTGTAGGTTTGTCTAACTCCACTAGCACTGGGAGGTGTTCCCACAAAACCTCCAATATTAGCCTATTCAACATCCAAAATCAGATATTAGAATACCATTCATATAACAATTCTATTAACATGTAATAAATTTATAATTGTTTACTAGTTACATACCTCAACGATAGATGTAGTGGAGTAATAAGCAGGTGTAGGGCCAGTGTATCCAGTATCAACACTGTGACCTTGAAATTTTATTACAATCATAAAACTAAATTAGTTAATCTTGCATTTCAAAAATGAAATTTAATAAATTAAATTCAATAAACATGCTAACATTTACCTGAGTATTGATGCCATAAGCCTCATTCAAAATGTCAGCTACCCTTGCCATCTCTGTAGTTGCAGATGTATCCTGTGTAGCAACCTCTTGAGTGTCAGTGGGGTCATATGTACAAGTCGCCCCGCAAACCTAACACGAATGGGGTGGAAGCCTACCACTCGAAGACTCCCCTGGATGGAATTGTACTATAGGAATAGAATGTTGGATGAAACTCTTGGTCAAAGAGTTGATAGCATGCAAAGTGTCTACCTCGACAATCTCCTTCATGATGGAAGGGATAACGATGTGCTCATGAGCCGGCCTAGCGAGAGGTCATATCGCTTGCTACCTAGGATCATGTTGTGCACTGGGTCTATCTTGAGCTTACCCCCCACCTCTCCCCTAGAAGTCCCTCATATCAAAATAATTTAGGATTTTGTTCAGGATGAACTCAGAGTAGAGTTTTCTCAAGAAATATTGTGGGACTTCGCAATTGTTGCATGGTGGGTAATCAAAAACCATGTACCACCTATCCAAAAAAAGGTTCCTAATTCCTTGATGGTGGCACCAATGGATAGGAAACCTCTTCGCATTAAGGTCAAGATTTTTATTTGTGCTTGGGTCGATGAATCGTGAGCACAAATCATATTTTGTAATTTTTTCATCTTTTACTTCTTTATATGATAATTTATCTACATAAAAATTCCTATCTGCCTACCTCCTATCTTGCCAACCACTTGATTGTTTTTTTATTGCATCTACATATTTTAACATTTCTTAAAGTGAATTTGCAAGTTTTCTTCTTTTCATGGTTGAACCTAAAGGATCGTTCAACCTCGTGATTAACTCCTCAATATGTTTTTTATTGTTTTCAATTACCCCCATTAAATTTTGTTGAGTGACAGGAGGATGTTGAGGGATTGGTGGAGGAGATTGTTGTTGTTGTTGTTGTTGAGGATTTTGTTCATGTTTTCGTTGCTCTGGTTGTTGAGGGTTTTCAGGATCATTATCATTTCCTACAAATTAAACAAATGAATAACAAAAACAACCTAAAACAAACAAATTCACAACAAAAACAAACAATCCTTACTTATTCGACTTCCCCGTCGATGTGGTGGCATCCTGACAATAAACTTGCAACAAATTGATGACAAAAATGCAAAAAAATCTCCTTCCAAAATGTAAGCGCACAAGAAGGGTTTTTGGCTACAGGCAACTAAAAAAATAGTGACAGTAAAAATGAATTCGATTTGAATTTTTTTTTTTAATAACCTATAATGTGCTCACATTATAATGAGAGCAAGTAATAGGCTCGGTCACACCAAGCCATAACGTGAGTGTATTATAACGCACTCGTGTTATAGCCTATCAAAAGTTGTTTTAAAGCTTGGCCACAATTTGTCCCCCCATATTTTTGCACCCGCCCATTGGGATGTCGGCACAAAGTCACATGAGCTCTACATTGGCCTCATCATTATGGAATGTGTTGGGAGGTGGAGATCTTTGTTGGCCCCAATTGATAATATTAGTATGCACAAGTGGAATATTGATGTGGGTGGATGGATTTGATGAAATGGTACAAATGTGCATGTCTTAGGATATGTCATAAATATGTGAGGAGTCTTCATAAGTGCCTCCATTAGTACTTTTAACAGTGGGGAATTCCTTAGCTACTTTCATGAGGATTAATTAGATATTAGAAGCCATAAAATCTAGGGACTTGTGTTCTTAGCAAGGATTATTTTGAGGAAGTACTAGTTCAAGGATGCCTTGTTCATGCAATCCAAGACCCTGTCCTTTATAGACTATATTATTGCAAATGTGTAGGAAATTTTAATATATTTCAATAAAGAATTAAAGTGTTTGTTCTTCATTGTCCTTGCATATCCATGAAGTGACATCACCCAAAATAGTCTCACTCTCAAGGAGTCACCAAAGCTGAAATCATTGACATCACCCAAAATATAATTCAACTAGTGTTATTGTATTGAGAGGTTGATGTTGACCATGTGATTTTGGACAAAGTGGAGTATATCCCACATGAAATTAATTGGAGCTCATACTTTACACATCCTATGCTAATGATCTTATCCCCTAGTTGTCACATGTCATGGGATTAAGACACTTGTCATCATCCTAGTTATTCCTATAGATCTCAACCTTTCCTTTATAATCAAGGCATCATATGTACATTTATAAATGTGACTTTAATCATAATCCATTTTACAGCATAATCAATCAATTATTTCTCTTGTTGATCTCTCATAGAATGAAATATTTGGTTTTGTGAGAGATCTTGGGAGATTGAGTCTATTAGAGACTCTAACACTTACTACTCATTGAAATAGGCATTGATATTTAACTCATTTCCAAATCTAAATTTATGATCTCCTATTAGGATATCATCATAAATTCCCATGAGCTCTCATTGGCCTCATCATTTTGGAATGTGTTGAGAGGTGGAGGGCCTTACTAGTCCAAATTGATAAGATTAGGATATAAAAGTGAAAGGTTGATGGGGGTGGATGGATAATTGAAATTTTAAAAATGTGCATGTCGTAGAATATATCAAAAATATGTGATGAGTCTTTGTAAGTACCTCCATTAGTGCTTTCACCAATGGGATTTAGGCCTTAGCTACTTATACGAGGATTAATTTGATATCAAAGACCATAGACTCAAGGGACTTGTATCCTATCTCTTGGTGACAAGGATTATTTTGAGGAAGTATTGGTTCAACAATACCTTGTTCATGCAATCCAAGACCATTTCCTGTGTATCCCATATTATCATAGATGTGTATGGAATTTGAATACATTTCAACAAAGAATGGAGGTTTCTATTATTCATTCTCCTTGTCTATCCATAAAGTGATGTCTCTCTTAATGGTCTCACTCTCTAGGAGTCCCCAAATTTGAAAGCTTGTATTACCACACTGGATAGAAACTATTGCTATTGTGTTGAGAGGTCAATATTAGCCATGTGATTTTGGAGAAAGTGGAAGTTATCCCACATCAAATTAATTGTGTAGCTCATACTCTTCACATATTTTCTAATGATATTAACCATGATCTCAAGAGTGGGGGGATGTAATTATGGTAGGATAAATGTAATATGATGAGGGGTGTCAGGGAAACAACATCATTGCCTTGACAATGATGGGAATGATTAAAGGTGTCTTCCAACAATTTATAGTATTGGAAGAGTTAGGGATTGGAAAGGATAGTGACTTCAATACCATTATGAGGGAATTTGATACACTAGTGATAGGTGGAAGTAACAACCTACACATCATGTATACATGGGTGGCCAAGGAGAATATTATAATGGAGATTAAGGTATAAGAGATAAAAATAGGGTATCCATTGTTACTAGACTAACTTGGATGGGTAGCTTTATGGTACCTTTTGATTTATTTTTAGTATTGTCATAAGCCATGATAGTGATATAATTTGTGGATTCATGGCCTCCCTAGAATATATTAATTATCTTATTAATTTTAATATACAAAGATTCAATCCAAATCCACCATCTATGAGAAATCACTTTATTTTATGCTTATGGAGGATGGCTCTAATATGGAGGGCTTTAGTGTGTGATAGATAACTATTTGGCAAGTCATTTTTTTTGAATGAAAGATAGTGTGGTGAGGATAGATGCCTGATTATTTCTTGGAATTGGTTAGGACTAATATTATTTGAGACTCTAGACTCTTTTAAGGCTCAATCCATAATCTCCTTATGTTTTGGAGAAGTTGTTAGAATATCTAATATGGAGATTTGAGTTGTTGTCTTTCTAAGGTGATCAAGGAGATTATAATGAGCAGGTGGTTGAGAGGATTATGAGGCCCCTTAGATAGTCACCTAACCACATCTAGTGATAATAGAAAAATTAGGACTTTTGGGTAAATGCAATCTAATGGGTCCACTTTTAGTGGAAGTATAGAGCTTGAAAAATCTTGATAGGAATAGGTACATATTTCATAAAAAATGAATACCTATTTAGGAGCAAGCCTAAAAATGTAACTGCTACAAATAGGCACTTGGTATGCTTCAGGATCTCATGATTAATAGGTACCCCTTATAAATGTGTACTTATTTCATAACATGTATGTATTTCATAAAGATGTTTATTTATTTTTAAGTTATGTGAGATCATTTTAACTTAAATTCACATGGTGAGAACAACTTTTGGAGGGAATCTTAGAATAGATACCCACATCTATGGTCCCCACCCACCACCTATATCTACCTCCTCCCTCCATAGTGTCATTTCCATCATCTCTAGGTAGGGTTCACTAATTTTTATTATAATTTTGTTAATTCACAAGGTTTAGGGTTTGTGGGGTTAATAGGTATTGATATTTTATTGTAAATTTTGTATAAATATAAGTTTAGGGTTTCTAAGATTTTAGGGTTTAAATTTTGATGTAGTAAACTAGTGTATGTATGATTGTATGCAATCAAGAACATGTATAATTTTGTAGGAAACAGATTAATACTAAACGAGTATAAATTTTGAATTTTAATGAACCTTTGACAAATATTACTCCAATTTATACTTTTTAATATAGTGCATAATTCACCTCATAAGGCTTCACCTCATGAGATCGATATGGTAACACATTTTTCTTGCACAAAAATGCCTTTGGAACCTTCTAAAGATGAATCCCATAATCACCATAAAATAGCTATTAATGTATCATTTGCAAATGTTGTGTATGTTCCTCTCCATTCTTAGAATATATTTATATATCATCTATGAATACAAATAGTTTACTAGTTTCATCAAAACATGGATCTCTAATATTTGAAGTTTTAGACAATCAAATATCTAAAGTCCCATGTAATTAAAACTAAACCTACATATGGCTGCATAAGTTCACACCAGAAAAGGTAAAAATAGATTCCAAAGGGATGATCCTATTCTTACAAGGTAACTATCTCAATTATGGTTCTCATAAAAATAGTTGCAGCTATGTCAATAACTTTACCTTTATGTGTTTGATATGCTTTTATTTTTATCTTTGCTTTGTTGTTTCTTTCTCATCCTTGGATGAAATTTTGTTTATAAAAGTGTCTAATGTTTTTTTAAATCCTCAAGGGCATGGGTAACTCCTGTCTTCTTCTCAGCTCATCATGCTTTAGAGATTTTAAGAGGACTAGGATCCCCTTTAGCAACACACACCCATCCTAAATGGAAAATCTAAAGTTACTAAAAGAGGTTGGATAAGATGTACTTCATCTTATGAATCCAATGTCATCCCAATATCAAATTATAGTCATTGTCCTTATATATGACATCAAACTCAACGGATCATATTTTACCTTCAGGTAACATGAAGGATGATCTTTCAAATAGAGGAAAATTTAGTATTGTCATACCCCTTAGAGTATTTCAAGTACTAATACTTTATTTATTCATACATGTTATACCTTGCATACACACCCCACCTTTTGAATTGATGAAGCTAGGGACCCCCTCTGTTCATCATCATTTCCTCTTTTGTTCTTATCATTTTTCATTCTAAGTAGTGTTAACCTCTTTCATTTTTTCCTTCTTAGTTATTTCTATGTATTTTAGTAAGTTTTTTCATGTTACTAGGCTCTAAGTTCCTAACAAATCCTAGCACCCATCTCGGTTTTAGGATCTTGATAAGCCACAACATTCATTTTGGTCTTAGGGAACAAGAGAAGTTTCAACACTTGTTATGGTTCTAGAGTCCTTTATGCTTCTGGTCACCTTAGTCAATCTGGGGTTTTAAGTGATCCCAAAATCTCCCTTTACATGTCAGTCCTTAGGTTGTCATTCTTGATTTGTTAGAGGAGAATTTAGGGTTTCCTATGTTTAGGTTTTAAATGTCAAGATTTTGTGTATCTTAATCTCAAAATTCAAAATAATAATGACATAATATTTTGATTTTGTAAAACATAGAAATTTATAGGTCTTTGAAAATTTTCACAAGTTTTACAAGCTTCATGATTCTTAATAAGAGTTGAGTCTTGATAAGAACTTGGAACCTAGATTCTAGGTCCTCAATTTGACTTGACATCATCGACCCACAATTAAGAAATAAAATCAGTATTTTAGATCTTGGGACCACCAAGGCTCGCAGCATCCTTTAAGTCCCCACACTTTTCAAACTCCCACGTATGTAAAAAGGAGGTGGTCCCGAGTTCCTTAAAAGCCTTCAGACTCGACAAAGAATAGGACACAACTCTGTTTCTTGTCTACACCTGAAAAACAACTATTCACGCACAACCCATATTTTTCCCTAAATGGCTGCAGAAATCTTATCGCGATCTCAAAAATCCACTCTAATTGTACGAATGGATTGGATTCAACCAGAGAAAGGGAGAGAATCATGTTTATGACAGTCGCCACTACTTCCTTCGATTCTCTTGTAAAGACAGTTGATTCTACCCGATACAAAGATGCCTTAGTCAATAAGGGGGTTTACCAATTTACTTGCACAACTGGGTCATGGCACATATTTCCCAACAAAGTCTTCAGGGGAAAATGAAGGACTAAAAGTTGATTACTTCTCATTTTCACTGAACATTGCAGGGTTTCTACAATCTGCAGCCTTGGGTGAAGTAGCATATTTGAAACTCTGTGTGAATCAACCCCTTATTATTGTAGTGAACAAAGCATTGATGGATAATCATCACAGTGAATTAGCTGAAGAACTTGTAGAGAGGAATTTTTTATATTAAAAGCACAAAGTTTCCACAGTCAATGATAATCGTGTGAGTTATTTGTGGATTAAAACTGTGTCAATTTTTTGTATCAACGTTTCGGAACATACTGCTCTTGTGCTTGTATATCATCCTGATGATGGATCATGGAGTATGATCCGAAACGTTGATACACAAAATTGACACAATTTTAATCCAAAAATAACTCATGTGAATTTCTTATATTGTTCTTATTTTGAAACAATAGCAAAAATCATAGAATGCATAGATCTAGAATTGTTTATCCCTTATCCACCATCAAATCCTATGGCAGCAATTCAATCACTGAACCCATTTATGGGGTTTCTTAATGATTGATAACCAAGACAAGCATTCTTTTACATGTCCATTAGAGAACAATTTACTAACTTCTTCCTTAGAACCAATATTCCTATCCTATGCTTGGGATTCTCAAGTTTAATGTATTCAGAGGCAAGATGCACCTGAATGTGTGTTTTACATCTTTAATTTTTGGAATGACTTTCCTGAAAGATTAATGGTCTAAGATGGGGAAGCATCCTAACATTTGTATTTTATTTTAAGGGAGAGATTGAAACAAAAGTCTAGATTAAAACCTAGGTTCAAGACTACGGCAAGTTAGGAGGTAGTATGCATTCAATGCATTCAATCATTTTAACTAACACATACAACATCTAATATGGAGTATAAAGATCAAGCCTCTCCTCTATCGCTTCAGCAGATTCTACTCAGATTCTAAACTATGCAAACATAGATTATATCTGTGGTATAGTGATATTTAGTGGATATGACACAAAAGTAATACAAAATGCTACTGAACCACCATCCAAGAGAAGTAGAAATATGTAGAAGCTATTGGACAAGGGCATCATCTTAAGCACTTTTACTGTCACAAGTTTCTTGTATGTGGTAGTGAAAAGATTAGCTGCAAAGTTTGTGGATTTGATTGTGTAAGTTTATTTTGCATCAACGATTTGAATCACATTCTGTGATCCATCATCAGAATGAAGTAGAGAGCAAGGAGAATAAATAGTTGCAGACCAAGCATTACATAAAAAGGAAAGAAATAAGTAGGGATTGCACAAAAACCGAAATGATCAACTGGGATCATTCATAAGAATCTTGGAGAGAGAATAACTTCTTATATCAAGAGCATTGATAAAGAGTTAAAAGAAGGAATTATATAAGGTGCTGAGAAAACACAACAGAAAAATAAGCTTACTCTTTGTAGCAAGGGTAACATTAGTGTTGGGAAGACCAAATTTCTTCAAAGGGTTGCCAATGAGACATTTGAATTATGTGACCATGTAGAGATTCTTAATGAACCTATTTCTAAGTGGCAAAACATTGGGCATAATCATCTCAATATAGTCACATGACACAGGCACCTACAGTTGTGAAAAATGAGCAGAATAAAATAGAATGACTATAGCTTATTTGCAAGGTTTGCATGAGAAACATGAAAACTGGCTCTTCCCTACCCAATGCACAAAGTCTGGAGTGTTATCTATGAGTCAGTTGCCCCATGATATGGATAGAATAATGCATCTTGATATAAGGAATCGAGTGTTCCTTTTACAAGGAGAACATGTACATGGAAGCATTCAGAAGGTTATTGGCTTAGTCCTAGATTGTGAGCCAAACATTGACTTTAGCCACAATGTTGAACAAAAGGAAGAATAAACCTGTCAAATTGTTAAAAAAATTGAATTTGTAAAATGATAAAAAGAAATATAGATTCGGGATAAAGATCAAAATATTAGATAATTGGAGATGGTAGTAGTTCTTAAAGGGTGACATATTGGATCCTAAAGGGAACTTAATGATGGCCCTCAAAGCTGAGTTTTTGGAATTTTTGGTGGATGCTTTTATATCTAATTGACTACTATTTTTCTACGTGGTTATCTTTAAAATTTTGAGGAAATAATTTTGTTGGATTATGATCTGCGATATGATGGTATTCTTTTGATGTATTCAAAATTTCACTTTAAATAAATTTATATGGTGAACCCTATCTAACTATTATATTAACTTGTTAAGAAAAATTAAGGAGATGGATAAGATCACTTATTTCCTTTCCATTATCAAGTGGCTTTAATATCGTTTGTTGGTTCAATTGTATTTAGTATCAAAACCAAGAAAAATATGGTTGATTGATGGTAACTGAAACCAACAGATATAACTGATTATTATGGTACCAAAAAACCAACTTTGACAGTATTCTTTGTGTTTTATCACAACATTGTCTCTTTTTGGTTACATTATCCCTATATCATTATATGTATCAATTATGCAACATTGTGGAAATGTATAGGTTTATAGAGTAGGTATATTTTCAGATCCCACTGATTGGACTTCTCCTAGACTATATGTTCTTCATCAATGACAGCTTGTAATGTTTCAAACACATTAGGAGTCGTTTCCTACCACACTCCAATATCTGCTTTGGAAGGGGAGTTTTCTCTTAATCTCCATAGGGGAAGTGGGCCCAACCTTGGAGGTTCCATGTCCAAGTCCCTACTTAGCTTTCACACCCAACAAGCAAAGCAGAGACTGAGCATAAATGCAAACATGGAAATTTTAAGTTCCAAATACACGTGCCCCCATGACTCCCGTGCCCCATTGACTAGCAGGCACCTTACTTAACCTTGCACCAGGAGCATTTCCTAGTTCCTTCTGACCTTCACTCCCCCACCCCCCCCCCCCACGTAAAAACATTAAGTTTTAAGTGCTCCAATGTTACAAATGGATTTTAGGTTCACTATTTGGGTTTCGACTTGGTTTCAGATTGCTTATTGGATTTAAAATTGTCAGTTTCTGAGCTTTCATGACAAATTATTTTTTCTTCCAAAAAGATTGAAAATGACACAATTTGAAAATATTTAAAATTTTGTGATTTTAAAAGGAATTTATTAATTTTTATGAATTAATTATATTTTTTCGTGATTTGCAGGTATCTTTTGGTGATATTGTTGAGTGGATCAATCTACCCATTCTTGTGGGTCCGACACAACAAGATGATTTTGAGAAACATTTGATCATGGTTGGATGAGTTCACAAAGATGGTGTACAGAGGGAAGAAAATATTTGAATATGGATTTCTTCTATCAAAAGAATATTCTTAGGACTTATTGTAATTACAAGTTAGAGGAAGACCTAAAGTTCGTGACACTTGGTGAAAGTCTAAAATGAAATGTTTTATGTCTCATGTAAAGGAGAAAATTGAAAATGAACTAAAAATCAAGGAGTTTAATTAGAATTTTGAGCTTTTAATAGCGGAGGAGAAGAACATGCAAATTGGAGTTCTAATTTTAGAAGTCTTAGCTTTTTCAAACATGTAAATAAAGAGGGATGGTATAGATGGAAAATAAATGCATGTCGATTTGAACCATACATGCTAGACTAATCATTCTAGGAGACATTTGATCATGGTTGGATGAGTTGACAAAGATAGCATACGAATTTAGCAAAAATATATTGTCACAACCCTAATTGTGACCCAACCCTAAATTTTGTATAGATGTTTAGTTGAATATGTAACCCGGCCTTAAATTTTGTATTGTCATGACGATATGGATGTTCAACTGAATGTGAAACTGAATGTGAAACTTAACTGTCCTAACGGTTGTTTCAGTTAGTTGTTAAAAACTAATCGTTTTAATGATACATCGAGTGAAGTTAATTATGGTGTTATGAATGAGTTTCTATAATCTAATACATAGTCATATGATTGAATTTTATTATTGTAATGGGCTAATGTTTTTGGAGTGTTACAAGGCAATTACGCACCCTCGCCGAAGAGAGAGAGTATCATTGGGAAGGGGAGTCTAGCCATCTAGGGGCAATTTGTGTGAGTGTAGCACACACGAGCATGTAGTGCAATTTCCAAACTGAAGTGTATTACTTTGAGACCCAAAATTCAATTTAAAATTAAAATCACTATTTTATATTTATATTCGTTTTATAAGAAGTAATTTATAATTTAAAAAATATAATAACAATAAATTATTGGTAAAATCAAATACATATATTTTCTTTTATATAAAAGAAATAATATTTTAAATAATCCTCTCAATGAAAAGTATATAACACAAAACAAACAAACAAACAAAAAAAACCAAACAAAAGTATTATGCTTTGAGGTGGGACCCACAAGCCAAGAAGAAATTATGTGAAAAAAATCTAATTAAAAGGTATGATAAAATATAGTGGTGGGACCCAAGCCTTTAAATAAAACAAATAGTACCTTGATAAGGTACGCTAGCCCCACATCCTCCCAAGGAAATAAAGAAAAAACAAAAGAAGAAGACAACACATATAGTTGCAGCCAACTGTCAACAATGGTAAAGGGTTTAAAACAAATAGAATAACACCTAGCACATGAAAAATTGCCCCTATCTCCACATAGCTTGGAAGGCAGTGTGAGAGGAAATAGAACAAGTAGGGGAGGTCTATTAATTCATTATGTTTTTGGAGAGAAAAGGAATAGTAGACAAGGGAGAAGAAGAGTGACTGAGTGTACTAGCATTGCATATCTACTCAACTTACAAGTATGTATGTTTGGTTTCACCTTAAGCAATGCCTAGGTAACCTACTATCTAAATTAAGGAAAATGTCTACAGACTTCCAAATCTAGACTTTTACTGTAAATTGAATATTAAAATTGGTGTAAGGTTAGATTTACAAAAATTTGGAGGAAGATGGGGAAATTATTATTTTGTATTGAGATGTGATGGTATAGGGAATGCTATCGTGGAAAGCAAGTTGATTGTCAATGCTTCCCCTTAAGCTTAATCTCTCAAATCGGTTATGCCCAAATTTTCTTTAAGTCTCAAAATTCTCCTTTGACAATGGTTAAGTTGAAGATATCAATGCGTTGATCTTCTAATTTATAAAATTTTAAGCATACTACACCATTGTTGATCAATTTTCTATTAAAGTGATATCTAGTATTAATGTGCTTGTTTGTTTTGTGGAAAGTGTGATTCTTGGACAATGCTATAGTTGAGTTCTTATCACAAAGGATCTTTGTCGCTTCTTCCTGATCATTCTTCAAGTTTGACAACATTTTTATTATCCACACTATTTGGCATGTTGCCAATGAGGTTGTTACATATTTTTCTTTCTATTTAGGAAAGAGTGATTATGGATTGCTTATCAGAAGCCCATGATGTTGCACTTGATCCAACATGAAAACACAATTGGATGTGTTCCTTCTATGATTAATCTTTTTTTTACAATCACCGCCCTTGTAACTAGACAACTTGAAAATCATTTGAAGTTGTATATAAAAAGAAAACCATAATCTTTGTTCCACTAATATATCTCAATATGATCTTCCTAGCTTGCTAATAAGAATCTTTTGGTGACTCTCTGAACCTTGAGATTAGGCTTACTACCAAGCCTTGTGGTTGTTAAATGCATCAAACTATCAAAGTTGTTGCTAATAATTACACTTTATACCTTATTCTGTTGTTGAATATAAACTTGTCCATCAGGGTGTATTAAAAGCTAGGTAGTTTGATTTTCTTGTTGATTGGACTTGGAACACATTGCAAAGAAATGTGTTAATTGTATCAATAATAGTCCAAGACAGGGTATAAAACTATCGATAATAGTAAATTACTCCAACAATATTAGCATACCTGTGCATGAATAGTTCAAAAATTTCTTTGGAATGCAAAAATTTGTTATAGAGATATTGGATAATGGATATATGAGGGTGTTGTACACTCTACAACAACCATGAGAAAGCTAGTAAATCTTATGCAGCAGCCATGAGAAGTTCAAAAAAACTATGAGCTTCCATGACTGCCCTAGTAGTATACTGTGCTTCCCTGTAATCCATTACAGTAAGTCCCAAAGTTGGTAAATCAAGAAAGCAAAATTGAAGTGACCAATTGAAAGATTGGGAAACCAATGGAACCACACCAATGTCATGATGTTCTCATAGTCTATTAATCTAGGAAAACTCCTACCGTTTCATATCAGGGAAATTATATGATCAGCAATTGTAAGTTGTGTAACTTGAGATAACTTAATATGTAGTTAACACAAAAGTTGTTAACTTCCAGCAATAGGTAGAGGTGGATTATGCACATTAGAACTACCATAATTAAAATAAAAATTATGCCCTTGAATTATAAGATCAAAAGATTGGTGGTACAATTAATTATTAAAGCTTAAGTCTTAAGTATCTTAATTATATGATACCGAAGGTACTGAAACCTTAAACGTGTAAAGGTGCAAGTGAGTACTAGGACAAATCTAAGGGGATAAGATATAACAAATTCTTTGCTAAAGTAGTTAATTCAAATAAGAGAGGATTGTTGAATTAAAATTGAGTCACATCATGGGTGAAGGTCATATGCTTGGATATCTTTCTTGAGGCAATAATGGGTTGCATGTGTCGGTTATTTCATGTAGCTACACAATTTTTCCACTTGTTGGCCACAGATTGCTAGACTCTTCGTGATAGGTCAAGCTCCCTTCGTAGGGTAGCACGGGGAAGCCTAGGGCTTCGTGGCAGGACGAAAATCATTATGGTGATGCTCTCTCTCTCTCTCTCTTTCTTCCACTATAAGATAGAGCAACAAATGGTATAGATTCAATTATGCAAATGATGGTATGTTGTTATTTTGTGTCTTATTTATTTAGATGAGTAAATGAATGTCACTATTTTCATTTTTAATATGATATCTTTAAATTGTTTGAAAGGGTGTGATTGTTATAGGTAAATTGGTTGCTTATGTTACCAACCTGCTTTCAAAAGGTGTGTATTAGCAACTGTAACTTATTATGATTCAGTTTTATACTTATGCCAAGGTATTGCTATGAACTTGTGATAATGGTAAAGGTTGTAAAATCATTCTATAATGTTGGAAAATAAAAGCCAACTGTTTGTCTCTTTAGATTGGATTTACATTAACTTCATACATTTCATTGATCTTCATTCTTAATTAGTAATTAGCTGAGTGGTTATTCACTAATTTTACATACTTTATTGTTGATTAGTTGGTGGATGTTACATATATAAATATGGAGTTATTTTATCAAAACAACATTCTTAGGCACTTATTGTACTTACAAATAAGAGGAAGACCTAGAGTTGGAGACACTTACTCAAAAGTCTAAAATGAAATGTTATGTCATGTAAAAGGGAAAAGTAAAAATGAGCGAAAAGTGAAGGAGTTTAATTAGAAGTTTTAGTAGTTAATGGTGGAGGAGACGAACATGCAAATTGGAGTTTTAATTTTAGAATTCTTAGCTTTTTCAAAAATGAAAATAAAGAGGAATAGTATGGATGGAAAATAAAATGCATGTCAATTTGAAAGGTACATGCTAGACCAATCTTGATATTGATTTTGTTTAAATATTGCTTTCTTCTCCTTAAAAGGCAACTCATTATGCTTTGACAAAGGGGGAGAATTTTTTGGTATGATTTTATGGAACTTCTGTAATAATTTTTCTAGAAATTTTAATGATTTCTCTTTCCTTGGTGAATTTTATGTGATGAATGTGCATGCATGTGTGTTGATCTATGATTTTGGGGTGTTCAAGGTGAAATATTAGTTAGATATACACCAAAATTGGGTTCTTTATTGAAATTTTATGATTTCAAGTGATTCAAATTCCTTAGAAGATTGCACTAGCTTTGCAGTGCTATGATGTAATCTAGTTAAGCTAAGGTTAGTTTTTTTATTAGATTGATTCATTAATACTTGTTATCATTCTAGAATAGTTTTGAAAGTTAGTATTATTATTCTTTCCCCTCTCTTTTGATATTTCTTCTATAAAAAAATTATAATAAGGAAAAGTAGTAGCCAAAAACATTAAAAAATGTATATCTTACATGGTTTTTGAAACTCGTTATGTATCAAATTTAAGATAAGGGAAACCCAATTTCAAGGTTTTGGATCATTTTAAACTGCTTATCATCAAGACCTAACCCCCAAAGTGTAGATTCCAAAATGCAACCATGTCAATTCCTTTGTGAAAACAACAAAATGATGAACAACTAAGTGAACCAAATAGTCAAGACTCGACAACCAAAACCTTTGAGCAATCATCTTCATGCAAAGATTTGTTTTCCTTTCAAGAGATAGGTAGGTTCATCTAAATTTGCATCTATGTTGAGAGTGTGTCAAAACACTCGTCAATGATACCCTATTCTTTGGAATATGGAAAAGGGACTACATTAAATAACATCTTTAAATTATGTTTTCATATTTATTCCATTTTTCGGTCCAACCCAAGGTTGGAAACATAAAATTTTGAGGAAAATTTGAGGCCTAAGGTGGAAAGGTCACTTTTAGGGCCTATGTTTGAAGGACCTTCAAATGAATTTACCTTCATTTGAAGGTATTGAAGGACATTTGTTGGAAGGTGTTCCATTTCCATGAAAAAAATTGAAAAAAAAAACTTTGAACAAAGATCATTTCTAAAATAGAAAAAGAGACCTCCATTTAAAGGTCTATTTGTTTCAGTTTTTGAAATTACCTTCATTCGAAATTTTTACACCTTCAAATGAAGATACTTGTTTACTCATCTTTGAATGAAGGTACCTTCGTTCAAATAAATACCCTTGAACAAAGGTGTTTTTCATTGTTCACCTCCATGTGAATTTAAAAATATGTGGCACAAAATTGGGACTCACTATTGTGAGTTCACTTGACTTCTCTATATACAATCAAATCCTTATACTCCCAAAGATTAATCTAAAATAATTTTTACTATCCCTTGGGGTACATTTTTTATGTCATCATGCCATTTGGTTTGAAAAATACTAGTGCAACTTACCAACATGCCATGACTCTCATATTTCATGAATTCATTCATATAATTCTAGAAGAGTATGCCAATGATATCTTGGCTAATTTTTTCTTGCACCAAGATCATGTTTAATAATCTTCATCTTATCTTTGAATGACTTCATTTATGTAGCATGATACAAAATCATCTTTTAAGCTTTTTTCAATGTAGATAGTGGAAATTTTTTAGGATTAATATTCTCACATCATGGTATCAAAGTTTATAAGAAGAAGATAGACACTATTATAAACATGTCACATCAAAAAAATATTTCTAAGCTTTTTAGTCTTTAGGGGATTCATTTCTCAATTGGTGGATCGAACCCTCCCCTTCACATACCCTCTTAAAAACAATGTTCACTTTCATTGGAATGAAGATTATCAAAAGTATTTTGATAGTATTAAAATCTACTTGGCTAATCTAATTTTAATGCCAGATGTGCAAGGTCATCCCTTTCTCCTCTATGCATCTATACCATCTCATGCTTTGGATACCCTATTGGCTCAACGTGATGATGAAGGTAGAGAATGTGTTTTACATTACATTTGTCACACTTTTCTTGATTATAAAATCTAGTATTCCCTATTAGGGAAATAATGTATTTCTCTCATATTCACAATGTAGAAGCTATGGCATTATCTTCTTCATGTAGAAACATATGTTATTGTTAAATTTGATCTTATCAAACATTTATTTTCTAAAACTAGTCAGTCAGGGCAATTAGATAAAGGGTCATGATGTTGACTTAATTTGACCTCAAGTTTGTCTCTCAAAAAACAATAAAGGGAGAAGTTGTTACTGATAACTTAGCTGACATTCCTTCACCATGATTTTTTCCTAATATTATTTTTTTTCTACATGATCACATCCTTTCTTTGGTCAAATGTCATCCTTGGAAACTATTATTTGATGGATCAAGCTATAGAATTGGCTCTATGGCAAGTGACATACCAATTCATCTCTCTAGAAATCCACTTCCACTCTCCTTTTATCTTAATTTATCATGCACCAACAACACCAAGTACGAAGCCCTTATTTTGTCTTATGTGTTTTTTTGTATCTTAATATAAAAACTATTCACATTTATGGTGATTCTTAGTTGATTATAAGAAAGATCACTAGTTGTTATTGTAGACATCTAAAAATGCCTGAACGCATCACACATTCACTAATCTTATATCATTTCCCATCATTCTTCATCATTCTCATCACTAATCCTAAATTTTCCATCACTTTCCCATCATTTCTCACCATTCTTCATCATTTTTATCATTTTCATCATTTTTGCCATTTTTCATCATTTTCCCTCTAAATCACCATTTTTCCTCTATTAATTAAATAATTTTCAATTATTAAATTAATTCATCATTTTTTACTAATTTTCCTCTATCCCACCTAATTAAATTATTTTCTTAATTATTTAATTAGAAAATTCTATTTTTCTTCTATCTCACATAATTAAATAATTGTTAATTATTTAATTAACTAATTTTCTTCCCTCCACTTGCATGTATGGAATATTCTTTTTTTCAAAAAAGGAATATTCTCTTTGATGGGTTGTAAAATTAGCTAGTTTCCTATTACTATTTCATACTTTTTATCATTACTTTCTACTAAACTTTAAGACATTACCAAGACTTTTCATATAACTTTAAGTAGTTTTAAGAATTTGGAATGGAAATGTGTTATGTTAATATGTGCATGCATGATTTATGAATGTCAATGAAGTTTAGTAGAATTTTATGTTTAAATTATGGTTGTTAACAATGAGAATGTCTTAGGAAATAAGACTAACATTTACAGTGAGATATTTGTCAACCCACAGTAACAGGCCTTTCAACCCATGGCATAAGGATTACAGTTTGTTGCTTGAAAAAGGAGTTAACCTACTGTAGTGCAACCACTTTCAAAGGAAGATGGAGGTGAACATTTACTAATTAGATTGTGAATCACCAAGCAGTGCTTTTATCTTTCAATAAGACAACTAGGAGAAGTCTATTCTCAACAAGACTATGAATTATGATAGAGTTGTTCTGTTGAGCACATTTTCTATTACAAGTGGTTAAAATTGTTGGGCATAGAGTCCTTATTTGATTTTCATAGTCCTATGTTAGTAGTTATTACTTTATGTTTTGAAACTCAGTCCTCTTAATATTCTTGAGGAAGAGTTGACATATGTTCTTTAGTTTGTTTGTAGTTCATGAATAATTGGACTCCCTCACAGACCCTATATAGTGGGATACCCTATCGAGGAGGAGATTTATCAATGGTAGAATGGTAGAAGATCATATGTGTGTTACTGAATAAGGATTTCTTGTTAGATTTTGTGTAGCAATTTTGTATTTAGAATGCAATAAAGGAGAATTACTTTGACAATATGTTTTGTTGAGTAAGTGAGTGATTGATAAGATCCTGTGGAAGCAACAACTAAAGAAAGGGCCACTTGAGGTACTATTGAACCACTTCAATTTAAGTTATTAGATTAGACTCTGTATTGTGAATTTAATTGATAGTTTCCAGTATATGAGATTATGAATAAATGTGTTACAATTCATGAATTATAATTTGTAGATTGATGTTTTGTTTCATCCTTCAAAGGTTAACCAAGTTAGGACATACTACAATGTAACGGTTAATAGTTACAGTCTTAAGCATTAGGTACCAGCAGAAAAAGGTAGTTATTTGTATTTCTTTACTCTGTTTTGAGAAGTAGTAGTTTATTCTAATTTAAAGCTTTTTACTATGTTTGCATGTGTTTATTTGCCTAAACTTAGTTGATGTAGGATGTTTAGAATCCATGAATGCATATAATTTTCTAGCACTATCTAAAATTTTCAATTCCCTGGTTGATGGTTTAATGAAGCCCTCTTATAAATGATGAACTACTTAGTTTAGGGATCCTAAGGTCCATTGAGTCATGTGCATAACCATTAACACCAAGTTAATTGGCCATTAGAGGAAGCTCCAAATTTTTGGCGTTGTTGCCAAGGATGGTGCTAAGTTCAGGATTCTTTTGTGTGTTTTAAATTCTTCCCAAGCTTTCATAAGATAACAAAATTTGTTTCAAAATTAGGGTAAATAGGTATTTAGGAATCAACAACACTATTTACTAACAATGTGCAGGAATTGTTGATAAAAAGATATAGAACCATTGCATGAAGAGGCAGAGAAATGCTTTGGGAATATTTCTCCCCTCAATACACGAAGCATTTGAAGACATTGGTGGACAGAGTGAACAGATTGAGGGAATCAACGAAGAAGAATTATCCCTTACACAGGTAGCTACACCAATTACAATGGAGACTTTCATAATACGTTTTAATATCATGGCTAAAGAAGTTGTGGATAACCCAAGAGAGCATGTGAGTTTTTAATTCTTGATACCCAACCAAGAAAGGGTTGTTTCTCTTAAAATCATATAGGTCCTTTAGTGCTACTTTTTTTTCTATGGACTAGTTATAAAGGATCTAGACACATTTCTCTTTGAGTTTGATGACTATGTTGGAGCTATGACTACACTACAGACGCTCACTGACTTAAATTATTTTCAACCACGCTAAAGGAGGTTACATTGTATTGGTTCATGGGGTTGGGAAAGAATGTTGTTCCCAAATGGCAGACAATAAAGACAAAATTCTTAGAGAAATATTAGGATTACTGCAGAGGTATAGATAGAAAGAGGGATGACATCTTTAGGATGACACAAAGAGAACATGGGCCATTGGAATATTATGTTGAAAGATTTTATTTTTGTCTCAAGAAATCTCATCAAAACAAACTCTCTCCTAAATCTTTAAAATTGGTATTTTTAAGGGGAGTCGATGAAGACTGTATTTACGCTCTAAATCTCATAGGAGTAGGGGACATCTCTCAACTTCCCTTCTATGATATTTTTAAAGTATAGAAATTACTCTATATAATTCATTAAGAAGACTAGGGGTGATATGACCTCTTCTCACAAAAAGACATCCACTGGAGTTTCAAGGGTAGAGATCAGCAATCTCCTATCCAATATGAAGGAGAGAATCATTAACTACTTGGTTGCCCAACTTGATACCCTCCATATCAAGAAGAAGCAGGAAGAAGTAGAGGAAAACCTAACAAAATTCTATCCACACTACCGCCAAAAGAAGATTAATTGCAAATGTAAAAAGTTGGCTAGCATCTTTGAAGACAAGCAAGGGAAGCCAGAGTTTCATGCCCTGGAGGATGAAGGCCAAGTGTTTTACATTGCTTGATGCAATCCATGGAAACCAAGACAAGGTATGCCACAAGATCTCTTGATCTACAATATGTCATTTCCCAATAATAATTCAAACTTCTCAAATTGGAACCCTCAGCCCTAGACTAATGTACAAAATCCACCATGGCCAATGACCCTATCCTCCAATTAGACTCAACAAAAACAAGGGATATGGCCACCACAACATTACCAAGTACCAAACTATAATTAGAAATGACCACCCAACAAAACCAATGGTCATCACTATGGCGTGGAGGTCAACAATGGAAAAACCAAAACACAAACTACCTGCAGCCACAACAACCTGCCATAATGCCAAAACTAGCTATGGTTGCACCATCACAACAAAGAGCACCTCAGATGCTAGGACAACTTGCACCTAACCCCAACAATAAGCTTTTTCAATAGGCTTATGCTAACGATACCATCCAATACCCTACCTATGGGGTTGAGGTGAGTGATGTTCATCGCAGATCAGGGAAAATGCTAGCTAGGCCTTCATCTCCTCACATCATAGAGATTACTGATGAGGAACTCCCAACATAAACTATAGAGAAGTAACCCAAGGAACCTGAAGGAAACTATGTTCTCATTTCATCATATATACTAAGGCTTGCTTTTTTATTTTTCTCACTTCCTCAAAATTTTGGTGTGTTATTTTCTATCCTTGGCACTTATGTTTTCTTTATGTTTCATGTGTTTTTCTCTCATATTCTATTACTTATATGAATTATTGGCATTGGACATCTTTTTCCTTTGGTCATGTTTCATCTTTCCCATTTTGGGTTTGCTCTTCTTCCTTATTTACATATAATTTCATGATCTATGTTTCTTATTCTACACACTTATAATGTTTTCTTATTCTTATGCTTTTATACTTATGAGCCTTATCTCATTTCAATATTTAATCATTACATATACCTTCACATTTGCATCCTACTAATTTATGCTTACACATACATCCTTTGATTTGATCATATATTCATTACACTTACACAATTTTTATCTAGCCTTCAAGGCCATATTTTACTTTATGATTTGCCTATACTAGGGACAACACCTTGATACTCATTACCAACCTATGTGTTTACATGCTTAATTGCATGTTTATATACTTTGTGTGCCTACACAATTGTCATTTGATAAGGGTGAAAGTTCAAAGTTGTGTCACATTTTGATAATAGAAATTATCAATATTAATCTCACTTTTTCTCTTGAATCAATAGAAAGTGACATATATTTTTAATCTTGAAATTATATAAACTAATGAAATGTACATTTTTTCATGTATTGTGTGTGTGTGTGTGTATTTGACACTAATTTAGTGGCTAATAAAATGTTGAAAAATGAGGTTAAGTGGTATGTCACTCTTTATAAAATATTTTTTTCCTTCAATTCCATTTTACGTATTTATAACTTGAAACTTCAGTGCATGGATTATTTTGTCATTTTGATAAATATATTTTGTTAAATAAATATTAAAATTTACGTGAATTGAAAACATAAGTTTTTCAATGGGATGTCACTTTTTGTTTTAATTATTTATCCACAATAGAAAAAATTACATATCATCTTGATATGGAATGTCTTCTTTAATGCATCATATTTATTTTTTTAAATCATATTTAATATTGTTTCATGGAAAGACAATCAACCTTATATTTTGGTGTTATTGAGCACTTTTAGTAAATATATAAATAATAATTAAAATATTCTTTTAAAAACTACATTGAGATGTCTACAAAAGAGTATTTTTAGGTTTTTTAAATGTTACTTACATGAGTAAGAGTTACATAAGATTTTTTTTTGAATAATTTTTATTTCTTTGGTAAAGTAGCCCAAAGTGATACTACATATGTATTTAGTGGACAATTTCAATTGGAAAAGTTATGGCCCTAATGTAATTCAGGTAGAATAAATCAAGTTAACACATATGTTTGACCAATTTTTATTTTTAGTTGGAAATGCTCAAATTCATGTGTGCCAATAAGTTGGCTTGAAGTGTTACATGACTTTGAACTTTCACCCTACATGATAATAGTCATCACAAAATATCACAAGATTTATGATGCTATAAGTACTTGCATGCGTATTTGATTTAATTATTTTACTACTTTATCATCATCATTTTAATTCTCTAATTCCTTGTATACCATGTATGCAACCAATTGGATTGATGGTATATATTGTCACTAACATTGCTATGATTGAGCTTTCAAGTTGTGACTTATGGTACATAAAGACTTACCACCATACTTGGATAGGTATTGACTCTCTCTCATTTCTTCTAGACTATTAAAACTACTTGTTATTTGTGCCTATTTCACTTGTGTGATAGAAGTTTTCTATTGCATGTCTTTTCTTTTTTTCTTTTTTAGGTTCCTATGGAGCACACATACCAAGGAGAGGAACATAAGAAGAATCCAAGAATGATCCATTACTATACATAGAAAAAATATCATTTTTAAATGCTTGAATATTTAATTTTCTCAAATATTTAATTTTCATGTTGGTTGAGAATGATCAATTTTTTTGAAATGCACTCTCTTGTTAGATCCACACCTTACTCAAAGTGGGGTCAAAATGTAATGATGAAATTTGCATACGCATGTTAATTTCTATTTAGTTTTGGGTTCATTTTGATTGAACATATTAATACAATTATATATTGAAAAGTGGCAAACCCTTATGCTACGTTTGGCTCATAACGTAATCCTTATCCATCCATATTTCATCCCTTTTTACACACATCACCATGTTAGCCATTTATTGCACTTATATTCACACCCAATTCCACACATTTAATCCTTGCCTCAAATTGATCATTTTCTTGCCTAGTTCATTTATATAGGGCACGAGATAAACTTTCTTCAATCTTGAGGAGCATGGAAGTGAACCACTAATATAAATGTTCAAATTCAAATTCCAACTTTCTTACTCATTTGACTAGCTATTATGAACTCACTTGACACATATTTTTGTGAATTGTTGTCATGTCTTGGAATATAAAGAAATTCAATGTAAAATTAATTCACATGTGATAACAACAAGAATAAATTAGACCACACTTCATCTTTTAAGGAATAAATAATATATGGGCCATCTACACATATGTGCATGTTTTTTATAATCATTTGATCAAAGTTGTAAACCTAATTTGTTTAAAGAATAGATCTAGGAGAACTTGGCCTTAGCAATCTCCTCAAAGGTGTTTATGAACATTGTCTTGATAAATTTAGACATAGGGAAGGCAAAGGAAAAGAGTCCTATGTTGCAACAATTTATTAGACCATTCTTATAGATAATAGTTCATTCGTGTGGTACTTAGGTTTGATCCTAAGGGCCTCTAATTTGATCCACAAATATGAACAAAACTAATACAAAACCCAAAACATTCATCAAACTACACAATTCAACATCAATTCTTTATTATTCTGAAAATTATATATCCCATTTATTATATTTAAATTCTAAAAATAACATTTCAATTATCAACCCAAGTCCTAATTAAAGTTAAGATAATTATGCAAATATTTATATATTTTTTAATTAACTTACTTAAAACAATTTTCTTCTTAGATAAATGAGTGAACTTATAAAATCTCTACTAAATTTATCTTTACACAATGTAATCCCATTTATATTGGAGGCAAGGAACTCTCAATCTTCATCTTTACACAATGGAATCCTTTTTTGTATTTCTAGACACTTTACACTTCACCAACTCTGTGTACCTCTGCAACTTTTACCATTATTTCTCCACTATAAATGGAAGGTGGTCCATATGGTGTACGCTTGTTTGTAGTCATAAATTATTTGGGAAAAGTGGTGAGATATTAATATATATTTTATTTAGATGACAAAATATAAAAGAAAAAATCTAGACCATCAATTATATATAAACAAATATTGAGAGGTGTTATTGATTTACCAATGAGCATAAACTTTAGGAGTTCTAAGGGGAGAAGATTTTTTATGTCATATGTATAAATATTTATTTTTATTGAATATAAAAAGTTAATCAAGATTTTGTAAAATAAGCATTGGGTTATTTTAAATGTTTTATTTAATTTGTCATATGTAAATACCTATTTTTTCATAATTTTATAAGTATATTATTTGAAGACATCTTGTTGTAGTTGATATTATTGTATTATAGTTATTAATAATAGTGTGTCCCTGTGTTTTATTTAATTGAAACATTTCAAACGTCAAAATGATATTTTTCATTTTTTATTGATTGTAAGGAATAGTCAAGAATTTAAGGATAATGTAAATTAATGAGTTATGGTATTTTCCATTTACATTCAAATTATAATATATTTTAAAAAATTAGGAATTATTCCTATCATTTTCTATTTTTGTTTTTCAACTATTTTTTATTACAAATAAAAAAATCATTATTTTATGGAATTAAATCATTAGCTCCAATGTCTAGTGCATGGATATTTTTTTGATATTTTTTATTAAATATTTTATTTATTATTAATTTTTGAATTAATATTAACAAAAAAATTAAACCTATATTATCCCATAATGCATTTCTCTTAGAATATTTGTCATATATATAGGAACAAAGACATCTATGTGGAGTGGAGTGCGTTTTTAATATTTTTTAATAATATTTAATGTTTTTCCTAGTGTCCTAAATAGAAAAAAAATTTCATAATGGACCTACATCTATTAGAAGATTTTTTTATAAATATATTATATATATATATATATATATTTTTATAAATATAGTACTATGGGTTGCATACTTACAAAATGGTCCAAATAACTTCATTGATTCCTCAAAAGTGAAACAAAATTTTGCTTTGTTAGCATTTTGATAGGTGTGAAGGACACTCCATCAAAGCTTAAATTTGAGCTTGTGGGGTTCTATCCAAGGGGAGTTGATCTAACCACCTCACTCAAACTCCATAAGAAGGAACCCTTTAGACTTAAGTCATTATTATTTTAAAAGATATGCGATTTCAAAAGAAAATTAGGATGTCTCATAATTGGAACACATTATTGTAGGACTAAGTATTATATTATTTTTATCATAACATCATATAAAATGATTTATTTTGATATTTCTGATTTTACAAAATAATGGATGTTATTGTAAATAAGAAGATGCAACGGAAATTATATCAATTTTGAATGTAAAATAGGCATTCATTGAATATTTATTTGAATTATTAGATTATAGGCAAGGATTATAACCATTACTCTTCATTTTCCTATTATTCATGCAAAATGTATCTTTATAGATTTTTATAGTGTTCAAATGAGAATGGAAATAATATTCCTTATGAGCTAAGAGATTTAGCTTCAGAGATAGTAATATTGAATGTCAAAATTATTCTATTTATGTCACTAATACCTGTCATGACCCTTTCTAATGTTAGCCCTTTTGATTTGTTGATGGTTAGAGTTGATGACATTTTGATTGGAATTTGTATATAATAGTGGAAAAGAGACAAACTTTCAATTTTTTATGTACCACAACACACCTCCATAATTACCAAAATCGACAATCATAAAAAATGGTAAGTTCTAGTACCTTCATAGTAGATTATAATGTTTATAGTACCAAGTGCCCCATTAACTAAGCCAGCATCTAAACATAAATTTTATACTATTATTTGATGGGAAATACATAATAATAACACATTGTCTAAATGACAATGATCATCTCATTTTATTCTATATGCATGGTATATGTAGGTTCACCACATGTAATTGATGTGGTTAATGACTTTATCATTCTCTTATTATAGAGCATGATTGGATATCATTTGTAGCATATAAATGCACAGATACATCAAACAATATACATAATTACCTTAGCACTAATGGAGATGCTTGTTTGTGTTATGAATATTTGTCAATTGTCATATGTTATAACACATTTTGAATGTTTGTTAGCTTATATTTGCATTTTACTTGTTCTAGTTTGTGACCTTATTGACCAAAAACTATCTCCAAGGTCACAACTATTTGGAAACTTTCCCACAATTCTTTACCATAAATGTTGCTTGTAATGAAGTCAATTAAAAAAAATGCATGTAAAAAATAGTTTGGTGATGTTAGGCATATTTCAATGTCTAATACATAAAGTAAAAATTTCATATGAAGTAGAACAATTAAGTGTATTATGTATACCTAAATATAATGGTATATCATTCATGGGATGTAATTGGGAAAAATCACTAGGAATGATAATTGATCTTCCACCATAATATTTTGTGGTGTGTGATGGAACACTTATTTCAAGAATTTGTTGATACTAACAAACATCTTGGGGTCTATATAACTCATTTAATCAATTAGAATATATTGAAGATGTTTTAACTCTTTAAGTAGTATTGCTAACAATTGTCCACTTAAAGGTTAGATATTTTAATACACATCTTCAAGGATGAGTGAGAATTAGTTGCATGCATGTTAAAAACAACAATTCCTATTGGTGCAAGGATTATGATCAATAAGGTAATATTATCATGTTCTAGCAATTCCTTGGATGATCATCTAAAGGGGTTCATGAATACCATGAAATTCATAATGTTCCATCATCATGTTAAATGTGATGTGTTATTTATTTGCATGCAAATATGGGCACATTAATAGGTAAGTATGAAATAGAATTGTTGTAGTCACTTACTATTATTATTTATATAACTTAAAATATTTTTTTAACAAATCAATCTTAACTTATAACCAAAATTAATAAATACTTACCCATAAAAACTCTCTTAGCAAATAAAATATCTCTATGTAAGACTTTTAAAAATATAATGTTATGGATCTATTATGGGACCTCATCCCAATACACAATAAAGATGAAAATATCAATAATAATGATAAAATCTCAAGTGTAAAATCATGCAAAGATGACAAGTCCAACGTAAGGAAGACAACAAAAGGACCAACATAGACCTACAAAACTAGCATTACCCGATTGAAAACCAAAATCTACTAACATAGAGAAGCAATGTCCATGCATCATAAACTAAGAAAACAAACTTAAGCATAAAAATCTAAAGAACCTACAAAAGTATGTAATTCAACTATTATAAACATATTTTAAAACTATATAATTTGAAGCATAGAAGAAGCAACTATAAACCAAACACCCTCAACTAGGAATACTTGCACCACTAGAATAGTTCTCTAGTGCTCTTCAATATTTTGTTTGCAACACCATCACCTAAGACTAGAACCACCTTAGCCTTAACAAGGGAAGAGAATAAAGACTTCAAATTGGATACACAAATACCATCAATGAGTTTCACCCCATGAGAATATCTTATCAAAATGTCATTTACAGAAAGGAGGGAGAGAATAACCACTTTTAACCTCCAACAATCCATTATGACAAGAAATCACCATATATCTTATAACTATCCATACATCCAAACAAAATCTATGAGAACACCAACATTCTTTCTAATAATATTGAAACCTACCATGGATAACTCACCCATAGCCACCATAAGAATGAACATATTAGAAAGGGGAATCATTGAGGATAACTCCACCAAACCCTCATCACCAATTGCATTAAATGACTAAATATGTCTAATGAATTGTCTCACATCGATAAATTACTAACCACTTCCTCCAAATTATTATGTAAGTTTGTTAGAAACATTGCTCTTAACCTCATATGCCTACATTTGCCACGCCATTTGGTCCTAACAACACCTTCACAAAAATTAGTCTACACATTGAGAGAAACATTCACACAAAGAGGGGTAAAATTTTTAATTATGAATAATACAATACAAAACCTAACTAATTGCTTGTTAAATTAATAGAAAATAAAAAATAAAAAATAATTTTTTGACCAAAAAAATGACCTTGAAATTATATAAATTTGATCAATATATTGAAGCAAAAATATTTTGCTTGTATAAACCTCCAACATAATAATTAAAAACAACCTTAACTAGTGAAATGCAAAACTAATAACTTCAATCTAACTTAAATTCTTCACAATTGTATTTCACTTTTAAATCACCTTCACATCCCTTTACATATACTAAGAATTTAAAAAAAAAATCACTTAATTTTTAGGTTGAACAAAAAATTATTTTCTTAATACAAATATAAATATTAATCTAAATATAAGTAATATTAGTTTTACAATGATAAAGAAACAAAGACACATCAAAACATAGAACTAGATCTAATCTTTATAAAAACATTATTTATCAATCAAAATAAATAAGACTTTAAATTTAAAAATACATATATAATATAATTAAATATAATACCAAATTCTTGAATACTTCAAATTCTAAATTTGATGTTCCAATATAATTCTCTAAAGCACTCTATCGACTTTTACCAATCAAAAACATTCATATAGACAAAATCATATAAAGTCAAAAAATATAAACTATATAATATTCATTCATGTTAAACTTTGTTTTATATTGAATTTTAAAACATAAACTTTGAACTATTTTGTGTTTTATATTAAATTATATATTTTATGCTGAACTTAATTTAATTAATTTTGAATTATATAATATCTTATTTTGTAAAATTTTATATTTTATATTGAATTTTATATTTTAATTAAAATTTGTATATGTTGTATTTAATTTGTCATATAAATATTTTTATGTCAAGATGAGAAAGAGTGAAGTGTAATAATATTATTTGTCAATAAAAACTATTAAATAGCTAACATATAAAATAATTAAAATAAAATTATTGTAGTTCTATTTATGAACATGATTGTTTTTATTTAATTATAGTGAATAAAATAATTTTAATGAAATGACAAGATAATATTTTTGAAAGATATATATTAAATAATTATTTTAATTTTAAGTTTTTCTAAATTTAAAGATAATAGATTTTATTCATTTAAATATATAATTATTAAATGAAATAGTAAGTAAAATTTTAGATATCTAAAATACATTTTAATACATAGTATAAGTAGATTTTATGTATTTAATAAATAAAATAGTAAAATAGTAAATAGATATCTTAAATTTCTTTATCTAAAAGAAGTCAAGAAGCCTCAATTTCAAATTATGAACAAAACATAAAAATTATGAAAAATAGTGACTTTTCCAAAAATAAAAATAAAAATTACATATTATATCTTCAAATAAAAGTAAACCATATAATAAAACAAAATAAATCTTAAATAAAAAATAAATTTATGCGTCCATATATACATGTGGTAAAAAAAATAGTACAAGCATCTTCACTTGCAACATTTAAAATAAAGAGTGATTTAATATTCATCAAAATAGTTTAATTTCAACATTATTTTAAGATATTGTTTATACTTTAGATATGTGAAATTCTATTATTTTTAAATAAATAAAATCGTACTTGTATCCTCAAAACTTGTGACACAAATCTACATCTTAATTATTTAATTATTAAGTCTTTGCTAAGTCACCCTTCCATACATGGTTGTCCCTACACCTATATATTAATGAGGTATTGAAACAAGAAAATCATATAGGATAAAGAGAATATTAAATTCTATAAAGAGAACATTAAAGATTAGTGTGAAACATATATATGTCACAAATTGATCTTTAGGTTTGCTTTTTTATTTTATAACTTCAAAATTCATTTCTATATTGTTTTCTAATATAAAATCATCTCTTAATACCATTCATCATTTTTATGTGTGACATATAATTATGTGTATATATGCACACATGTATGTGTATGTATGTATGTATGTATATATGTATATGTTTATGTATGTACATGTATATGTATGTATATATGTATGTATGTATGTGTATGTATCTATATGTACATATGTATGTGTATATATATGTATACATATATACACAGACACATAAGAGTATTGAAAAATTTTGAGTTTTGAGAAGGAAATTAGGAAATATTAATAAAAAAAAGTAAATTCAAATGACTCATAGCCATACCAAAAGACAAGGTTGCCGCATGTTAGGATATGATTGTCTAGGTTAAAAAAAGAAAATGACTCAAAGCCACAACAAGGTTGCCTCATGTTAGGATATGGGTTGCCCTTCTTACCACTACTTGTTGCCCAAGGTGTAGTTATGTGGAGCCCGATCAAATTTGATGTTTAAATTTTGACCCCTTTACCCGACGTGTTTTCTCCCCAAATCAATCAACAAGGGAATGCAAGGGGGATGAACAACAAGGGAATGCAAGGGGGACGAAGCTTCTCTTGCAAGGATCGGGGGTATTATCCCCCCAGTAGGGACTTTGGGGGCGGAGCCCACAGTGGGGGTTTGAGGGCTCAGGGGCAACACCCCTGAAGCAAAATATGGCTTATTTTATTAAAAGAATTTTGTTGCAAGTTTGAATTTGAAATTTAGTTAAACGGTTGCATAACTACCCAAAAGTTAAATGATTTGGTTTGTTGCGAATGGAGAATTCCATGAGCCACGAATTGGACAGTCTGTAGTAGCACACGTGGGAATACAAATAGTCATGTGGTTTTGAGTTTTGTTGTTGCAGGGCGTGTGAAGTGTGTGGGAAGAAGTTACAGGTTGTGATTTAGTGACAAACAAAAAAATGCGGGTTTATGCGTTGAGCACACATAACACTATGCGTGAAAAACAAAACAATGGGAAATTGCATGAAACAATTGTTGCAAGTTGCAGCTATTGCTACAAGTTATTGTAAATTACATTTGTTGGAAATTTAATATATATTGGACTCCTATTTGTGGATGTAGCCCGAGAATTGAGTGAACCACGTTAAAACTTGTCTTATTTTTCATTCAGTTTCATACTTCAACTGTGTTTAATTTAATTTGCATATAATTGGTAATTTGGATCCTCTATTCCTACCTAGAATTACACAAGGAACCTTGTAGATTAAAGCAAGTTTCAAGACTTTCAAATGATAAAAAGAGCTAACAAGCCAAAAGGATGGAAAGCAAAGGAGAATAACACATGGAGAAGGATACTAAGACATACCAAGAGAGCTTCCATTAAAGTGGAAAAGATGATGAAGAGAAATGACCATGCCATGTGGATCATGGATGGACCACCAACTCATTATCTAATGTGCATGTTGACCTTTGCAATTTTAGGTGCTTACAAAGACATTTGTGTATTTGTAAAGAATCTAAGGAATGAAATCAATTCTTGAAAATAAGTGTAAATAGAAAAAGAAAAAACTTAGATTATATGTCAATTCTTAACAAGAATCCAACTACTAAAATGAATCCAAAATAAATAAATAAAACTAAAAATATATATAATTGTCTCAACTATAACAGAATAATTGTCACAATTATAATAATAAAATAAATAAAACTTCTAAAACATTAATAAAAGGTAAATCATAATTTAATATTTTTTAATAAATTTTCAAATAGAAACTTTTTTATACATCCGCACATAAATATCTTTAATACCAATTTTTTATTTCTCATATTAAAGCGTGAGAATTCCATGTGATCTTTTAACCTAAAAATAATAATTGAAAGGCCAAAACTGTTCACCTCGAAAGAACTCCCTTGATTTTGACGTGAAAACGGTGAGCAACGACCTCCAAATACTGGGGCACCATACATTGATTATTGTGAAAGGTATGCCAGAAAGACGACTTCCCATGTGGGTTATGTATTTCAGGTATACTTTAAAATGTTAATCCTGAAATAGACGTGCAAGCTTATCTTTAAGATAATGCTAATCAAATCCACATTCAGCTAAATCCAGTACAGAATCAAAATGTTTATTGTTTTAACAGAACTTGGAATCCTTTGTAGCCCATTTATATTATTACAGTCCGGGAAAGGGAATAAAGCAAAAGAGAAAATTATTGGAAAAGGAATTAATACGTTTGCATTTCATCTTAGCTGTTGTGCATGTTAAAGTTCTTTTATTTTTTATCTTTTTTCAAAAGGGTGTGGGTGAACTCTGCTGGATTCTTTCTTCCCTGCTGTTGGGACACATTTTTGTGAAATTTGCAGTGTTGTTTCGAGTCGCAGAGGGTATAGGAATGTGGGTTAAAATTTTAGGAAATTTTGGAGATTAGGAAGAATAGTTTTAATTAAAATATGATGTATTAAGTCTTAGTGTTTTTGGATTTAATTATAATTAATTTTTTTTGCATCATTTCAAATTGCATCCAGTGATCTTTTATTAAGATGAGGAAAGAATTGAATCCATATTTATAATTCTCACAGTTTTGGGAGATTTTGCTCAGTCTTTATGTATCAAATGGATATTCAGTCTTAAAAGAGAGGGATGTTCCCTGCAAGTCCCTTGGACATTCAGTTTGTAGCAGAGTTATCTGGACCAATCCAGGTTAAGGAACATCACCCAAACCCATCCAGGTTAAGGGACATCACCCAAACTCATCCAAGTTGTCAGGTGTCAAGTTCCCAGAATATCTCGGAGTTACCTGGACCCATCCAAGTTAGGGGGGCATCGCCCACACCCATCCAGAGGCTAACATCTAGGACTTCCAAAGACATCCAGGTCATCTAGGTTAAGGGGCACCATTCAAACCAATCGTAGCCACCAAGAGTCGAGTTCCCATAACATCTAGGAGTTACCTGAACCCATCTGAGTTAGGGGTATTGCCCAAACCCATCCAGATAGTGGGGATGTCACCCGAACTCATCCTTTTAGAACCTGGAATTCGTTTTGTTAATAGAGGCCCTCTCAGTAAAGTAACATTCTTAAATGAAGCTACCTCAATTTTTTGACTCAATTCAGTCACCGCTCATTGCAGCAGGTGTCTTAATCTCAAATGGCTCAGTGTGAATGCATCATAGTGAAAGTTTCTTAATCCAGGCGAAATCAAACTGTACTTCTCAAATGAGATGCTCAGCTGAACCCTTTTGATGATACCCAGCCCATGCCTTTTCAAAAGGAGCTCCATCTGATCTTGTTATTGAACTTCTTCAAAATGTTTGAAGATATGATTTTAAGTCTCATCCTAGCTAACATACCAAGCTTGTCATATGAGACAATGTGGTCTAATAGATACATGTTTAGGGCAGTGTTCAAGGAACCTCACCCAGCTTCATTCACTGAGGATCTGAACCATGATCTTCAATTAGGACTCCATTACTTATTCCACTTTTGAGTTTCTTCCGTTCAACCCAGAAAAACCATACTGAGTATTAGCAGGATAGGCCATTGTTTCCATGCTTAACTAAATTATCTCCCATTAACCTCTTTAAAAGGTTGTCCATATCCATAATTTTTTCATTATAGAGATTGCAATATCGATTTAATTTTTTTTAAAGAAGCTTGATTCTCGTGTGTAGTTTTTTCTCCCTTTCTTGGTAAAGTACATACTACATGTTGATAAAAAGGCTTTATGATAATATATGGCTTTTAGAATCTCCAAAGGCCTCTTGGCACTTTATCTCTCCTCACATTTTGTATATGTATTCTAAATTCTCTTAGAGAACTGTTGCAGCTAGTAACAGGGCAAAAGCCAAAATATCTCCTGAAATTATTCCATTTTGTTGTCATTTTGTGAAATAATATATTCAAAGTGTCTTTGATGTTTCTTTTGATTTTCTACCACAAGCCTTTGATCCTCTCCTTCCAATACATTATGCATAAAAAGTTTATTTTTTTTATTTTTTTTATTGGAGAAAAAGCAATAAAAAATTACAATGATCAGCAACAATGCCGAAGCAGAACCTCAAGAATATAGTCCCAACACTAAAGAAGGAACAACAGCAGGGCTGTTCGAAGCATCAGCACAAAAACAAAGACCCAGAAGTGAAAACAAAACAGCAGCATGGCTGTAAACCAACAGCAATTAAAAAGTTCACTTTATTTAGCTCAGTGCAGGAAGAAGCGCAACACCAGCCAATAAAGCTGCTTGGTACCAGTCTAGCATCATTGCTGGCCTCTCGCTATCTAGTTACCCCCATTGCACTGTACTTTGTTAATCCGATTGAGAAACAGCTTGAACTTACGTGAACTCAAATGGTTGATCCCTTGTATTGTGAAATAGCTTACAGTATTTTTTTGCCAAAGTTCTCCAAACAGATCAAAGAATTAGTTGTTGATAGTCACTCTGACTTCTAGTAGACTGCATACTATATATCTCCCTGCTTCTGCAGAGAATATGTGTCTGTCTTGCTTGATGAATGGTGATCAGTTTTTGTAAGAATTTAAAAGTTCCAAGGGCAGAAAAGAAGTCATTATAAACCTCAGCCATCTGCAACTGAAAAGTGTAACAAGATTCTGTTAAAAGAATATTAGGGTCAATTGTCTGCATAATTTTACCAAACCAGCACAGCTTTGGATATTAGTAACTTCAGATGACAGCTAAGTTTTCTAAGAAGACCAAAAAGGGCTGAAATTTGAACCACTGTTCTTCACTGGACTTTGGATAGATATAAGTTATTGTAAAAGTCAAGACATTCAAGTGATCCAATTAGTCCAATTAGTCCGATCATCATATTTGTGAAACGAAGAAGAAAGAATCAGGAGCCTTCTGGTATTCAGCCACTTGGACAATCTTGAATTTCCTTAAGGTTGCTCTGTTCTTGCTGTTTGTGTGCTTTCACATGTCTCGCCAGAATGAAACCATGCACCTAGCTTCTTATCTACGCATCCAGATTGCTGTCAGAATATTATAAGTAATATGTCACAATTTCCCAAACATAATATTTGCAGCCTCTATACAGCTCTTCAATTTATTCCTACCTCTTTTTTCTTTATTTTTGAGGGTAAAAACAGATGGGTACATACAATTACAAAGTAAGCTCTCTCCATGGTCTGCAAATATCACTTGGCCTTGAGGATTGACACATCCTCAACCTCTTACTAAACCAAACTGCAATTGCAGTTGGGTTAGTCTTTTAGCTGTCTTGGTCACAGATTATCAATCCATGCATGTTATCTCATTATCATGAAACACATGAAACTCCTTAAAAGCCAACGAAACAGACCAGAGAAATGAGATCAGAAAATGACAATGAGTAGAAAAAATGGCAAAGCTCTTCATTATAGCATATGGAAAACCCATGAAATTGCAAATCATCCAATAAGCAACAATTCATAATTGCAAATCATCCAACAAGCAAGAACTGATTTTGGTCTAACTCTTCAATACGGTTGACACCCTATAGGTGCCTTTTAAGATGGTCTTCATGCTTTACAAGGACATTCCCAAGCAATGGCATCAAAGATGGTACCTTTTGACTTGTATAATCAACAACATATTAGAGAATAACTCCAGCAGTGGCATCAAAGATGGCACTTCATATAGAAACTCACACAGTATTGTGCTCTGTGATCATATTCATGTTCTTTAACTGCACTTTATTGTGCATTAAACACTATGCAAGTTATTCCTCTTAATTAGAGGCAACCCACAGTTCATAAGAAGATTGTATATACAGATTTTGCATGCAGCCACACAACAATATTACATCATCAATTATCATCTCACAGTTAATTTTTAATCATTTTTGTATTTTAGTTTTGTCTAACATGATTCTTCCAGTTACATATTTTAGTCATTCAAGTTGAACAACAGTTTGATTTAAGGCCTGTTTAGATGAACATGTGGGATTAGATTAGATATATATCTAAGATATTTCCACCCAAGCTGTTCTATAAAAGCATACAAATGGTAAAGCACGTTAAAAAATATATATCTTAATTCTTTCCAATTGCTATTAAAAATACAATCAGATAGCCTCATCCCTAACATATTCTGAAGCGTCATTAAATCACCAGTTTTCTATTGGCCTCTTACACCTTTAAAGGCCTGCCCCTTCACAGATCATACTTCTGATCTAGTGCTGCATTGAATAAGACAAGATAAATATATGCTCATAAACATGTCTGTTACACAGAAGCTACCTTCTGTCTTTAAGGTCATTTTTTGTAATTCGTAAGTCAATAATAGTCTACAAAATGAAAGTTCCAGCTAACAGTTACCTCCCAAAGTGTGCAGTTTGCATTGCACATTTTCATATGGTACCCTTCGAATCAGGGAAGCAAATCAAAGCATAAAACATCGATACTAGATATGGCTGGCCATATAAGCAATTTATCCATTCTTTCTCCAATATTATATTCCAGAAGGACAACATCATTCCAATGCCGCAGCCATCATCCAATACCGGTCAACTTTATAGTCAATCCTCCAAGGATTAAAAGGCCAAGGAAAATACTATATTACAGCAAATGTTCGTAAACTTCTACATGTTGGTTGTAAAGACAACCTCTACGGTCCAATGAATTACCAAAGAAATAAGACAGGGCTCCCCCTTTAACATGTTTATCCACCCCAAAACAAGAAGTCAATAGAAGAATCACCTTGGATTATCAGCAATTCAACTGCTGCAATTGTTTGTCACTAACATCAATCTGGCAAAAGAAATTCATTAATTTGTTTTTAATGTCTTGGTCCACGTCTCCTTTTTGCCTTCAAGTCTACCACCAACACAGTAATATTGTCAGAGCTACCACGCTGAATAGCACTTTTGCAGAGATAATGAGCAGCTGCCTGTGCTGCAGGATCCATTGACTCATTTGTGGGCTTACTAGCTATATTTGCATTGCTATTATGCCAACGTGCAAGGCATCTGCGAGCTAAATCACAAGCCTCCTCATTTGATATTACATCCCACAGTCCATCACTAGCCAGTATCAGGCATTCATCTTCTTTTGCTCGTTGAGTGAATGTAACTTCAGGATCTGGAATGATGCATGGCTTCAAATAGCGGTCACCTACAAGTAATACAATTAGGACATCAAGCACCAGCAAAGCACCAAAATAAACAAGTCCTAATTATATTTACCCATAACATAGCATACCAATCGCCCTTGACATGGCAAGCACTCCTAAAACACGAAATCCATTCCACCATATAACCTTGCCCCCTGCTGCCTCAATCCTTGTCATCTCATCATCTCTATTAGGCTACAAGCATAAGATATTTAGTCAGATCTCCAAGTCACCGAACATAATTCTATCTTGCTGCAAGCAAAAGCTGTACAAAAAGAGTAACAATAGTATGAAACAGGGGCATTGCTCCAAGCAAACAAGGCATACTTTGTGATCAACTGAAAGTGGTATGGCCTTTCCTGCACGACATAGAACTGCTCTTGAATCTCCACAGTTGGCAACAATAACTTGACAGGAACCTACAATAGCAACGACAGCAGTAGTTCCTACAGTTTCAGGGGCCACAGGCTCTGAGCAACACTCCATGTGCTCTTCATCCTCACACTCATCTCTGCTGTTGGGATCTTGTCCAACCTCAACATCCACCTTCTTGAAGCAACCAACCAAAGCTTTTTCCCAGTGCCTTTGCCAACTTTGATTGTTATCATCACTGATAGATCCCTCACCATTTGCTATCATCTGTAGCTCCTCAATCAGTGCCTGATGGAGGCGGTCTTTACAAAAGTTGGATGCCTGCAAGATTACTTTTCATCATATTCATCTCAAAAAGCATTAAAGACAAATCTACAGAGATTGAAATGAGAGTATGGCAGACTTGAAAAACCTGTTATTTACCAAATTTGGAATTCACTTAAAAACCATGAATTGCTTCAAGAGGGAAGCTAACCTGGGCACCTCCATGTCCATCGTAGACTCCAAAGAAATGAAGTGACGAACTTTCACTGGCTTTTTGTGAGTCCCTGGCAACACAACCCCCAACAACTCCACAGGGAAGAGAAAAAAATTCAGGTACAGCTGCCACAGCATCCTCCATCTCTGGTCTCCTGCCAGCAATGGAAATATAGGCCCAAGGGGGAATACGGTTGCTGTCTACCACACAACTGCTTTTTCCAGATGGTGCATTAACACCAATGTTGCGAGGGACTGATACAACATTATTATTTGAAACATCGACAACTGTAGAGACTATCTCCAGAACTGAATGTTCAGTCCCGGAACTTTGAGGCCTCTGTTCAGTAATTATTCCTGAATCTTGTGAAACAACATCAGCAGAAAGTCTAATAGCCTGAGTGGCTTCAAATCCACAAACATCAATGTCTGAACTGTTGACACTTCTATGACCACGGTTGACACTATCCTCACTAACAATTGGTAAATTAGAACTTTCAAACAACGGATCTGTTTCCATACTCACAGCATTCTCCTCTTCACTGTTATAGCTAACTATGCTACTGCATACTGATAAGGCCTCTCCCTCATCCTGCAAAGATGGCGAATATGGCGGTAGGTCAAGCATGCTAATCTCCATTTCAGGAGCACAATCATCAACTTCTTCCTGGCCATCATTGTTGCTATTTGGAAAACCTTGGGAGGACGTAGTCACAACATCAATATCAGACTCAGGAGGACTTACATCACCCCCACCATGGACCATAGAAGATGGTCCGGTAATCGGACGGGAGCGCTTACTCACAGGCTCAGATGACGAATTCCCAGCATTAGCTATATCCTTTAGGCGTCTGATTTCCATTCGACGGCGCCGTGCTGCTACAGCTGGATTCTCAAAGCTCTGACACATATTGAATACCCCTATGCTTTCTGATGCCCTTGTTTCTTCCATGTGTGCCACTTCTATGCTTCCTAACTTCTCCAAGAAAAGGATCAAGGCTTCCAGAACACTCTAGCATTCCTGTCTCAGAAAATCAAACACCTGATCTGGTTTCTTATCAATTCCATCAGAAGCTGTACAACAAAATGATCTGCTCTACAAGAAAACCCATTGAGACTTGAAATCTCTACCCCATTTCCCATGTATAAAAGCCTCCAGAATCCCCATCGAATCCAATCCAGGAGGTTTTTTGAAAAAAAAAATCAGTGCTCTGGCTTCATCTCATCCTCATGTGACATGGGAGGAAGAGGGTATTCTCCTTTTTCTCAAGATGGTTCTTTGCATACTGCTCAATCTGAGGTATGGAAATAAGAGATCCACTGCTAAGAGAGCCGAAAGTAATCATACAAACACCCCAAAAAGAGTTTTTTCGCTATCCCACCTACCCAACTCATCCTTATCAGCAAAGATAAATAACAGTCTTACAGATAGTGCTTAGGGATATCAATTACAGTGCCCAAATGACAAAAAAGCAACCATATCAAAATCAAAACAACAACCCAAATCTACCCAACACAGGCCAGAATTACCTAGAAGAATCATCTCCCTCCTCAACTGTTGTGATCCTCCTCCTGCGGTTGTCTACTCACAGGTCAGAAGCTTTCCACAGAGTCTATTTCCCCAAGTCTGAAAAAGTTTCATTTCTGCCTACCACACAACTAACAACACCAACATACACATGTTCCTCCCCTACTGCCTCATAGTAACTCCTAAAAACCAACACATATAATTTCCTTGCAAAAAACATCAAATATTCTCCCACTACTAAACTTGGATCACAGGATCACCTATTTTGCTGTATAATTCGTCACCACCACCATACCCAGCTAAATTTTTAAAAAATTTGCCAAAATGCCGTAAGGACAAAATTACTCATGCTTTGGATTTCCTCCCTCCGTGAATTGACATGAAACAAACACTTCCCCACTAAAATAAAACAGAAGGTCATAGAGCAACCTTACCAGCCATGATGCCTGCCTCCTCTCTCCTCTTTTATTGTTTATGTGTGTTGCATGTGACTCCTTCACTGTACCCAAAATCCACCACCAAACTACTCAAAACTCTTCCTTTTTTGTTCTCTTTTAGAACTTCTTGTGTTGGTTTTATTTTACTTTCCTCCTTTTTCCTCTGTTTTAGTTCTTTCAGCTAAGCAGAAAATGGACGGACAGAGAGCCGTGGGATGGAAAGTAGAGATGGGTATGGACAGATGTCCATGAAAGAGCCATGTGGGACAGGACATGGCTCAATATTTTATTACCCCACATACATTAACAACAACAGCATGAATGATAATTAGCCCCACCAATACCCAACAACAATACCAACCACTTGAACAGGTGGAGCTCTGGATTTCCTCAATCTTTCACTATCCCCATTCACCTTTTCTTTTTATCTTGATATCATCCAGCTGTTGTTGGGTACAAGTTACTGCTTTATTATTTAATCTTCTCATATCATCTGACTTCCTCAATCTCCCCTCCACCACACATGATAAAAACAATAGAGCATCATATAATACATTATAAAACATTACTAACTTCCAAATACCGACCATCAGCTCTGCCTCACACCTTTTTGTTGGCCATTAAATAATGTCATCCATCCCCTTTTCTCTCTCCTATGATATTATAGCCTTAAAGTGTTTAACAATTCATATATTCTAACATTAGGATTATGATAGATTTTGCCCTGATGTGGGGTTAGGCTTGTGAGATGAACGAGCCATGTGGATCATCTTTAAGGGGAGCGAGTACAGTACGTAGATCCCAGATCCACATGTAAGAATGAGCCACATGGACCACAAATCATATGCTTTCTTTTGCTTGTATACAAGCGTTGTCAGATCCGTATCTATAAATAGTGATTTGACAAGCATAAGGGATGACTTCAAATGATCTTGCACTTAGCAAATGGATCTTCGTCCATAAAACTTGGGGGACCTCATAAGCAACATGGCACTAGGTAATCTGTGGGAAATTGCTATATAGCTGTATGTCAATACCTACCAGATGGAAGCTTCATTGACTCATTGAATGAAAAAGTATTTATTGGACAGAAGTATCCAAAGCTCTTAAAATGCAGGGAAATCTCACTTTTTAAAAGATTCAAAGGAGATGGTAGCTGTCCATACATTTATCTCCAATCAATTAGGTTATAATATATTGTGTATATATTAATAATATAAATAAATAAATATGTGAAGTGTTTTAAGGTTATTGGCAAAGTTGAATGGTTCACAAAGAATCTATAAAAATCAAATCTTATGAAATGTAAAGATATAATGATTTAAAAAGATGAGGTTTCAATTATACCTTTAATGGAATTAATATCCCTCAATCTTTAACACATTATCAAAAGAAGTCAATTATTCATACACCCAATACCCCACCTTTTATTATAAAGGTCACATTTTTCAACCTAAATGATTAAAAAAATAGTCTCATTTGACATCAATGGGCCCCTTTATCGAAGGCATCCATAACACAAAAGAAACTCCCTAATTGTGGATTGGCTGAACAACTTTTTGATGATTCCGACTTGTGTCTCTTTTCTTTATTGTCCTTTCACTAATAGAAAAGAACTTGGCATTTAGGATACATTTTGTTAATATTAATGTGATCTAACTATTATCTCTTACAATATAGGATTTGCATGTGTTTTAACTAAAAAGCCACACTCTTTCACATAAATTACATTTATGATGGAATTGATGATTGTATAATTTGCTTTATATAAACTTAAAATTAGTAAATATAGCAAATCGTTATAGAAATATTTTTCTATCTCACAATGTGTTGTACAAAGTCATCCTAGATTCTATTAAAAATAACAAATAATTAATTATGTAGCAAGGGATTATTGTAAGGTTTTGAAGCAATGGTTAAGTCAATTAATTAATTGGATATTAAGCCAATTGATTAATATGAGTAATAACAATCTAATAAATTAGTAAGGCTAATGGGGTTATATTCTATTGGTAAGGATGACTAAATGTTGTTATAATGGCTCAATTTTAATTTTAAGTTTTATTGGGCATGTTTTTAGCTTGAGATAGTTGTAGAGAAGCTCCTATGCAAGTGAATGAGGCTCAAAGTAAGTGTAGATAAGAATTTTTTTTATATTTTTACATTGAGAGGGGTCATTTATATTGGAGTGCAATAATATGATTGGAAAACAAAAATTCTATATTAATAATTCTTAGTTTAATTGTTGCCTTAGATTACTTGTTGGTCTCTATGATTTTACTTTGGTTTAAGTAATGTGGTAATCAAGTCATAACAATTGTTATAAGAAGAAAGTTATTATTTTTTCTTGGAGCACTCCATGCAAAATCAAATTCTTATTTTTGGGTTATTTTGGCTAAATACTAATGACTTCTTTCTATGTACATCCATTTAAAATCTAACATCCATAAAACAATACCAAAGGTATAACAAATTGTAATAAAATTTTGGTAGGAGAAAGAATCAAGACCCCAACTTGTTAGTTGAGAGAATAAATACCCTAAAGGCCTTCTCTTTGATCTAATGATTAAGACAAATACTCCCATTGCTAAAAAAAAATATAAATGTCCTAAAGGCCCTCATTTAGGTAAAAAATTGATCATCTTCTATATCATCTCCACTTTAAGATATACAAATACCAAAGAAACTAAATCCTTACATTTAAATAATGTTAATGCCAGATCAAATGAACACATACTTCCCTTTGTTGATTAATGAAGGGCATCAATTGAATTCAAGAACCCCTCAAGCCGTGTATTACCATCAAGCCATCTATGTTACCTACCATGAAGCCACAAATAGCCCATGAACATTCTTATAATTGTTGCTACTTCAAAACATACATATTTTGTAAAAAGAAATTACAAAGAGAAAACTTGCAGGGTAAGTGCTTCTATTTTTATTTATGTCATCGCTTTGGTGAATAACTCAGTGAAAAAAATCATATGTATTATTCAATTCAATCCAATGCTACTCAAATTCAATTTATAATTTATGATTTATACAGTCATAATTATAATTCTTGTGGGCTCATTTTTACTATACTTGATGAATAAGACATTTGTTGATTCTATTCTACTCTCAATACTACAAGTTTATGTTAGAGTAAGATAATATTGACATTTATGCTAAGTGTAGAAGTTTGGTGGATGTAGTAAACAAATAACTCTCATATTCAAAGAGTTCACATTTGCCAGCATACTCCAAGCCTATGTCAAAATGGGGGTTTTAGAATAGAGTATGGGCATCCATCAAAGCACAGAGGATAAAGGAAAATTCTTAAATATATAGTTGCAATTATAATGCAACTCCTAAATTAGTCATTGGCCTATTAAAGATGGCACTATTGTGCATAGTTATACCCACCTTTGCTAAATAAACCAAGAACCACCACCAAACATGCCATGTTTGAACTTCTTGTATTGCAATATGAAGCACAAGCCATATAGACAAGATATCAAGACCACCACCACCAAAGGGTACATGTGGCAACAATAATTCACCCTCAAGTCCACATAAGTTGTAGAGAAAAATCAAGCATCCATTTAAATAGGAATTTGAGCCCCACTAAAGAATATTTATGGTGTCAAATATTTTTTTTGTGCATAATAAAGGAGTTGGAATAGGCATAAGTGTCACGAACATTGAAAGGAAAATCAACAGTTGATGCAAGAGGGAAAAGATTTGATGGTGCACACATAATTCATAAAGAAAAGATGCATGATGAATGTGTTTCTCATTATGCACTATGAATAAGGATGTGAGACATAGTAAACATGAATAGTGTAGCCATGTAACAATGTAGGTAGCTAGCAAGGGAGACCAAAGGTCATGACTAAGGGCATAGTGGGCAACATCCATCAAAGCATAAAAGATTTTTTTTAAATATTATAGTTGCAACTACCTTCATAGACATGCATGTAACTTGTGAAAACATAGATAAGGTGCATGAATTATATAAGATAGACACATATGCAACTGTCGTGATAAACATGTATAAATTGTACCTTATTCTTCTTGGAGTCTCTTACTTAATAAGTCTTATTAAAAAATTAATATTATCCATGTTATGCCATGCCATTCATTATATTTTTTAATGTTCTAAACAAATCAAAATAAATAAATAAACATACCAACAAAAATTCATGCACCCACAAGAGGTTTTTTCTTGCCTTTTTTATTTAGTTATAAAATAAATAAATAAATGAGTTTATCAAATTAACATTGGAAAATATTCTAGTTTTCATTTATATTTTGAGTGGTTTTCAAAAAAATCTATTAAATACTTTAGTATCCCTACCTATGGACTAATAAAGTAATAATATAAACAAAAAATAAAAAATAAAAATAATAGATGGTTGAAAAAATAATTAAAAATTTATAAATATTAAAAAGTGTGTATTGTCATATATATAATAGACACACACTTTCTAAATAATTATAAATACATATAGACATAGATAATGTATGTATATATAGATATGTGTGTATGTATGTGTATATCTATATATACATATACATCTATATACATGCATACATACATACACACACATACATACATACATACATATGGATGTACGTACATAAATATATACGTATATATATACATACATACATATATAAATAAATGTGTACATATATATTATATACATATATATACATACAAACATATGCATACACATGTACATATGCGTATATATATGTGTACACACATATATAATATTTATATGTAGATACATTACATATGTAGATATATATAATATATGTATATATAGATACATACATACATATATATGTGTGTGGATATATATATATATATATATATATATATATATATATACTTGCATATATATGTATATACACTCACACCCAAAAGTTAAGAACAAACATCACAAAAAAAAGTAAGAAGAAAAAATATAAATTAATTAAGAAGAGAAGAAAATAATAATGGACCTACAACTTAATTTTTTTATTAAAATGATTATAATAGTAACTTGGTATTTTTTCATTCCTTTGAAATGTAGAGACCTAAATAAAAATAGTTCTTTAGGTAATAGATAAGATAAATAAAGTCTAAAGTAAAATAACTCGTAAATAAAAGTTGAAATTTGTGTATCCATGTTAAGTAAAATAAAATATCTTTTTAAGTTAAAAGTAAAGTTAATAATGTTTATAGTAAATTAGTTTCAAGTAAAACTTGAAATTTGTGTTCATGTATGTGGTATAGTTACTAGAGTTGAGTAGATCAAATCAAATAATATCAAATAGTAAGTACAATCATTCAATAAATAATAATTAGTGAGGAAAGATATTGTTTCGCTTTAAGGTTGAAGAATGTATGTTGATTAGTGATGATAGTGAGATCTATGCACCTCAAAAGTTGGAGATGCTCTAAATAGTCACGTAAATGGATTGAAATCATAATATTCCTTGTTCTTTGTATTAGGTTGACTTCATTGTTTAAGGTCTAGTCTATTCCTACAAAATTGCTTTACATATGTGAAAGCAATGTTTGATGATCTTGGGATCCTACTCTATCAACTCTCAAAAAATTAAACTGTTGGACAATAATATTTTATGTTGTGCTTAGACCTTTTCTATCAAGCTAGTGGTATTTAAAAATACCTTGATCTATAGAAAGCTTTAGACACACACATGGATTCTAGAATGATTGCTAGGTTATTCACATGTGCTAGGATGTTTAGGTGATTCTATGATAAATGCAACTAATTATTTCTTTTGATTGATTAGATATATTTGTGAGTGTGAACAATGATTTTTAGGTGATGGATATTCAAATCCCCTAAGCAACAAGAATGAATGCAATGAAAATCTTTTTTTATATATATACATAAAAATAACACCAAATTGTGAAGATTTGTGTAAAGTCAACTTGGGACCAAACTGTAAGATGGGGCTAGCCAACTAAATATTTGATTTGGGATTTTGCATTTAAGTGGATCAATATCATGAATATGACAATGATCTCACACTCTTGGAAACAACATAGATTAGGTGTTTAGGTTGGATCTATGTCTAGATTATGGCTTAGGATTGGTTTAATTATTGGGATCAAACAGACAAGCCAATTGAATTGGGACTATATACACATAAGCATAGGGATAATTGATGTAAGCATAAGGTTAGGTGTAAGCAACATGAGAGGCATGTCAACCAAACCATGCAGAAAAAATATCATTTGTAGCTATATAAATGCATTAAGATATTGCCCCAAACTAGGCACAAAACTATTAAATGGGTAAATATATAGAAGAATAGATTGACAATAGAATTCATCATGAGAATCATATAATCATAGTCATGTGATAAATCAATAACAAATGATAAACATGTGTGTACATATAATCATCCATGCATTAAATTATAATAATATTAATTAGAATACATTATGAGAAGCATATCAATAGACTAGAGATAAGATCATTGCCCCTAGCTTTGATATGAACATGATAATAGTGATGTAGACCTTAATTGTCAAAAACACAAATGAGAGTACAATAAACAACCCTATGTTACATCCATGAGCATGAGCATACATAGGGTAGGATTAATAGGATTTAAATAAGATCAATATAGTGGAAATGTGATCCTCTATGACCAAGAACACTTATGAAATCACAATAAAATTCCTATTGTAGCATTCATGAGCACAAACATACATAGGGTAGGATTAATAGGATAAGTAGCATCAATGGCATGAATCTTGATAGTAAGAAAAATCCCCAAAAATAGTAAGCATGACCATAGGATAAGTGATATAGATCTAGATATTCAAGTGTGATAATAGAGCTCAATATGGTTGTCACGTCTCAGACTTGGTTGATGTTTGCTTTTACTTTATGTGGAACTGAAACATGAATAAATGTGTGTGGTAGAATAATTGTTGTGAAGTTTGAATAAGAATTCGGTGAATGATTATTTTATTTGAAAGATGAGATGCAATGGATGATACTTTATTTCAATAAAATGAAATGTGATGATTATTGTGAAGTAACATAGAAAATGATATATATTTCTTTGATTATATTTTTGGACACTAATCTATTAATGGGTGCCTGATTTTATATGAGATGCAAGTTTGTCGAAGACCAAGAGTGTGGTTGAGGTGGAGGAGGTTAGCCACCTGGCAGGGTTAAGTTGGAACGGATTCTCTCTCACGCACACACCACTTAGTAATCATATAAATTACATTTAGGATATTATTTAATTAATTGTTTATATTGTTTTACTTTGCAATGTTATTTAAATTAATTAGTGGTAATTTAAAATGCATAGAAATAAAATAATTAGTTTGGTATATTTTTAGTTAATGTTTTATTTGAAGATTAAGATGTTATTTATTTTGTTAAATTGTTGATAATGTGTGCATAGAAAAAAAATTATTGCTTTATTTTAAAATCAAAATTATTAGAAAACTTAGAATAAAAGAAATATAGGAAGATTTTCAAAAACAAGGTGATAAGATAGAAAACAATAAAAAATAGAAAAATATGAGCATAGATGACTAAAAATTAGAAAAACAAAATAGAAAACAAAGCAAAATAAAGCTAGAAAAAGTAAATAAAAGTTTATAAAACTCTTTATTTCTCAACAAGAGCATGCATTCTGAATTATTATTTTCTTTCATCTTTCATCATTTATCTTTTTGAAAACAAAATTTGAAGCAAGGCAAGAACGGTTGAATTAGGTGAACTAGAAAAGAAGGAGGAATAGAACAAGAAAGGACAACTGAATTAGAGCAATTTGATCATATTAGCATTAGACTCTAGGTTTTTAATTATTTATTTTCATGAAATTTCCTATTCTAGATGTGCATATGAATGAATCATTTTTGTTTGGATTTAATTTACTTTTAGAAGAATATTGCTTTGAAATTATATATTGGATTTATGTAGGAATCTCAATCAGAATTTGTTTTCCTATCAAAAACTCAATTAGACTCTGTATTTTCTGTAGGAAAACATGTACATGTTGCATATTTCTAAGTAAATATTTATATATTCAAATCTATAGAAAAATATATTCATATATATATATAGAAACATAAACATATTCATCTTTGCCCTGTGATTTTGAAATTAAAGAAGGAATAGTTTTGCTGATTTTATTGTTTGAATATTAAATAAATCATATAAAAATAAAAAAATGTATATCAAATTGTTGAAATGCAGCTTGTAGCTACACACAGACTAGGTGTGGAGAGGGCGTTGCCCTCCTCACAGGGTTTCGCCCATGGGGAGCAGCCGCACCCCCTCCCTTAATTCATTCTAATGCAAACAAACTTAGATCTATTTATATACATATACCTCTAATTTGTATTATATTCGGCCCTTGATTTTTATTCAATGTTGAGACTTAGATTTATATCTCTGCAAAAATATAGTTTGAACTGGCAGCCATCAGAAATTTAAGTGATAAATATATATATGTATATATATATACAATGAAATATGAGTTATATATATATATAATGTGTATATACATGCTTTTAGTTCTCAGGAATCTATATTTTTCTTTATATGTAAAATATATATACACATATACATATATACATATGTATGTATGTATATATATATATAGTACAAATTAAAATATACAAAATTGGAATTTGTACAACTTCTACTTGTCAAATGATAATGGTAAATTTGTTGAATATATATATATATATTCTGATTTATAATGATGTCTTAATATAAAAAATATGTTTTTGTTTAAATGATGTGTATAATCTGAGTTTCACTCTTGTCATATATATATTTTCCTAAATATATGTTTGTATTTATATATGTATATATGAGAATATATATATATATATACATATATATATTTAAAATTCTGAAGAATATTTCAAATTTGTTTATGAATATATTTGACATACATGATGATTTATGAGTTTATATTAGAATTTCAATCAAACAATAGTAAAACCATTGAAACACTAACTTATTATGTGAAACATAAGAGTTTAAATAGATGAATAGTTATTTGCTTTGGACAATTATTTATTTGATATTTCATTGTTAATGATATCAAAACTTGTATAACATTTAGAAACTTGATGATGAAACTATACTTGAAAAAGCTGAATGAATAGAAAACACTTGAAATATTATAAACTTGAAACAATTCATACTACATGTATTTCTATTATGAAACCACTTCCGGGACAGGATGTCGACTGTGGATTTCCAAAGACGATAGTTTCCCTTTTGGAAACTATCACTTTTTGTTATTTTTACTGCTTGGCCAAACATATGCACCAATGAAATAGATGAAATTTTAAAAGCCTAGATATTATTGATATTAGTCTCTGCCACATCCTGCATGCAAGAGATATGTCATTCTAGATTAGATTGTATATAGACATCAGGCTTGCATCAAGAGTTCCCTCTCACTTCTTTGTTCTAGGTTCCTAGGCTCCTCGCGCAGGGTCAGAGTTTTCTTCGAGTTAGGAAGAAATCTAGGGAAGTATTATGCTTCGTGGTTGGGCGGAAAAGGCGCCTAGACCCACTCTTGGTCTTGGCTTTGCGGAAGACAAAGCAATGTCATGGCAGTCGAGCACCGAGGATTTCTCATCATATGGATATTTATATACATTTCTTGTATTACTTTGTATGGCTTGCATAGCCAATTGTAACTTAATTTGTGAACTTGATGTAATCATTGATATGTACTTACACATGTAACATTGAAATATATGTTGTAACACTACTTGATGTAAACTTTTGCATTCGACATTGTAGTTGCTTGGAAGCAATCTTATATATATATATATATGTTTCATTATTCTTATGAGGAAATGAATTTTGTATCAATATCTTTAATTGGAAAGGTGAATATTCTTTGAGATTTCCATGTTCAGTAAGGTTGGTGTACCTTTACAATGGTAAGGAGAAAAATCATGATGTTTGCTAATGTAGGATCAAGATGATAAAGAGCAATAAGAGATATGATCGTGAAAGTCCAATATATAGGATTGAGGTAATATAATAATGTAGGATCAATATTAATATTATAACATCACATCAGATCAATAAATAAGATCACACATGTAAGAAATGATAGTGTAAGATCACTAGATAAGGGGGGAGATAATATTATGCACCTAGTGTAGGTAAATGTATGGATCAACTATAAATATTCAAAGTAAGATATGGTCACTTTAATATTATGATATGTATTCTCTAAAAAGAAAAATATAAAAATATCATGTAAAACAATAAACATGAGATATACCAATATGGGATTATAATGGTGATATAAGAAATAATAATGAAATATCATAAATGAAGTCCTCTAAAATATAGCAAGATGTAACAATGGTATAAATACTCTAAATAGTATGATGTATAAAATTAAGATCATGATGAGCATATTGTATACTAGAAAAATATATCAAGCATGGATCATAAATGCCCATAATAGCAAGGTAACACAATAATAAGATATAGATCATAGATAAAGTGCTCATGACGACAAAGATCAATCAATGTACATGCATAGAATAAAACAATAGGAAGTGATAAGACAAGAAGGCTAAGAAGATAAAGGATTAAAGGATAAAGTGTGAGGCCATCATTTTATATAATGTTGATGTTACTTGTGGAACATATTGCAAAACCTTTAATTGTATTTCATATTTATTCTAGTTTGGAGACATATCTTATTGATACAAGAACATCTAGTGGTGTAGGAACAATCTTGCATCACCCTTGAAAAAAAATATGTTTCCTTATTTTCTTTAGTTTTTTAAGTCCCATGATGAAAATTAAGGGGTGTAAGATAGTCAAGAGTCTGAAAAGACCAAAAATGGTCACACATTATTTTTAGTAAGTTGGTCTAAACGAGCACATATGGACCTAAAATTTACCCTGAGTAGAATTGAAAAATGTATCTAATGATAGAAGAATCATCTCAATATCATGTGCTGTTTGAGAGATATTAAAGTTTTCATCTCAAGAAATTTCTCAAATATAATTCCACACTCAAATTTGAAGCCCTTAGAAGCCTCAAAAAAGCTTGAAAAGTGGACAAAATGATCTCTAGATTATTTTATCAAATTGGAAACCTGAGTCAAAAGTTATGTCTTCAGGAAGTTATGCTACCAAAATGTGAATTTCAATAACATATCTTCATGGGTAGGAAAACGAGCAGCTGGACCTCTGGGCACCAAAATAAAAAGGGGACTTACACTTTCTAGAAGATTCTAAGGTGGTTATTGATGTCAAATAAAGGTTTAAACATAGGTTACGAGGGGGAGTCTCCAATAGTGCAAATTGTGGCTCTAAATTGTAGGGTTTTTCTTATAGATTTGATTTGATTTATAGTGATATATGCCCATGTGGCTATAGCATTGTAATTTTTGAATTTATAATTTCATTTTCTAAAAGAAATCAAAAGTGGATTGTTTTCCTTCATGCATTTTTTGTGTTAATATTTGTTGTTTTTTTATGTGTGGGTGTTGGGTGGTGTAGCCACTCATCAAGTGGTATCAAAGTAAGAGTTCCTGAGTGTGTAAACATATCGTCGAGCATGAGGCACTTTGCACTAGGACTAGTGGTTGTGGGTTTGTGAGAAAAGTGATTAGAATTCCTCCACGAAGAAACCTTGGAGGTGGAAGAAATATTTTTGTACCATAAGAGGGTTTTATAGCCCTACAGAGACAAGTTCAAGCACTAGAAGAGGATCTACTTGGAGGGTTTGATCCAAGAAGAGATGAAAGTGAAGATGAAGCTAAAGAATAACATGATGCAGTAGATCCCAAGCAAGTTAGAATATTTAAGGCCATATCTAAGATTGGAAAATGACCAAAGATTGATGTTTCTACATTTTTTTAAAATCTTAACCTAGAAGAGTTGATCAATTAGATCAATGATATGGAGAATTACTTTGAGTATGAGGAGGTGGAAGATTCTGAGAGGGTTAAATTTTCAAAGACCAAGCTAAAATTCCATGCCAATAGTTGGTGGAAGGAGGTATAATCCTTGAAAATTGGATTGATAGGCTTTGTAATATTTGGCAGATCTCTCACAACTTGAGTGGAATAGATCTTCACTAGGCTATCAAAATTGATGTAACCCATTCTTCTATGCCATAGCCAACTTTCATTGATTTGAGACATAAAGCACTTAACACCACCACCTTTGAGCTGATAAAAATTTCATTTTGTCCTTGTTCTTGCTGTAACTAATGTTTTGGAGCTTCCTTTTGTGATTTCACAACCATCATCCTGAAACAAAAAATTATATCCTTTGCTACACATCTATCCTACATTAAGAAGATTATGTCAGAGACCCTTGACATAAATAACATCATCTTTCTTATGCTTTCCATCAAAACAAATTGAGCCTTTTCCATAGATCTTAGTAGATGTAACATCACCAAACTTAACAAGACCACCATCATACTTTTCAAGTTTAAAAAACTTAATCTTATCACGAGTCATATGATTTGAGCATCCACTATCAATTATCTAGTAGTTTCTCTCCTCTCTTACATGAAAAGAAGTCAACATAGTTCCTTCAATAATATGAAATATTTTTGGAGCAATTTCCTTCACACATCTTTCAAGATTAGTAGAATTGTATCCAGCATTTAGATCCATGAACAAGCATTCATCACTTCCATCATTTGGGTAGTCTGATTCCTCATCATCAAATACACCAGTATCTTCTTTAACATAATAAATCTTCTTGACATATTTACCTTTATGATCTTTATGTTTGTCATTTAGAACTTTGATTGGACATTTAGAAGCATAATGACCTATCTTTCCACAATTGAAACATTTAAACTTACCTCTATATTTACCAATGCCCTATTTTAGTCTCAATACAAAATTTGCTTTCACCTCATCAAGATCATCTGAATCAAATTCACCATCTTTCTTGTTGACTTTAAAGGCAAGGCATGTGCAAGATCATGGGAGTCCAAAAAGTGTCAATGAGGAAAAAAACATGTTTTTACTTACCGAAATCATGAAAAAAAATGTTGAATTTTTTTATGGGTCAAGTACAATATCCATTTTGGTTTGGTAATACCAAACCAAAATAGATATCCATTTATAAGGGATATCCATTTTGAAATGGATATCTATTTCCCTAAATTAATTTTCATCAATTTATGCAAAACAAATGGATGAAACAAAATGGATATCCATTATATCCATTTTGAAAAGCCCAAAAAGCACATTTTAGTAAAATGGGCATAACTTTTGCATTATTGATCAAAATTTTATTTTTTTATAGGCGTTGAAAAGGTGATTCAAAGCTCTACACAATGGATAAGATTATTTTGATAGATTGAGCACAAAAAAATAATTATAATCATTTTAAGTTCCTTCTTAAGTTTTAAAATTTTAAATGCTCATAATTCTTGCATACAAAGTCTTTTTTTCATGTTTCTTTTGGAAATAATCATCCTAAATGACTTGAAACATTAAAGAAGTAATAAATAATGAAAAAAAAAATTACTAAGGAGGGTAAAAATTTCATAAATTATCATAGAAGGCCTCCTTGTTGCCTTTGATCCTATGCGTACCTTTAACCAAGTTGAACTAGGAGAATATATATATATAGCTATCTCTCCCTCTCTCTCCCTCCCTCTATCTATTTATATAATTTACATTTTCATCAAGTTATCTCCATATTGATCTCTAACTCATATATGCACACACCTTATTTATGCATCCCTATATCTATCTCTTTGTCTATGTCCCTCTCTCCATATCTCTCTCCCTATCTCTATTACTTGTCTCTATCACCTCATTTCTCTCTCACTCTTTCCCCCTCTATCTATATATCTCTATCTCTCTCTTTAAATCTATCTATATCTCATTATCTCTACCTCTCTCTCTTATTCATTTTCTCTCTCCCTATCCGTTTATATCCATATATTTATATAGCTATATATCCCCATCTCTCTATCTCTCTATATCTCCCTCTATCATTATCTTTCCCTCTTTCCCTCTCCCATTATATATTGATATTCATGATATTTTCCCCTCTTCTTCTCTCTTTACCTCTCAACCTATCTCTCTCCTTTTCTCTACCTCTATCTCTCTCTCTACACCCTCTCTACATATTTCACACTCTCCCTCCCTCTATCTCCCCCTCTATCTCTCCCTCTTTATCTCTACCATTTTATCTCTCTCCTTTTCTCTACATCTATCTCTCTATCTAGGGTACCTAGAGAGATAGGTAGGGAGTGGGAGGGACTTGAGAGAGAAAGAGGGAGAGAGGGAGTGGGAGAGACCTGAGAGAGAGAGAGAGAGAGACCTAAGAGGGATAGAGACTTAAGAGGGAAAGAGACTTCAAAGAGAGAGAGAGAGCGGGGGGGAGAGGGAGAGAGAGAGGGAGAGAGACAGAGTTATCTAGTTAGGGTGGGAAGGAGACACCTGAGATAGAGAGAGGGAGTGGGGGAGAGAGATACCTAAGAGGGAGTTGGAAAGTGAGAGAGAGAGAGGGAGTGGGAGTGTCATAACCCAATTTTATTGCATATTTATTTAAATACAAAAAATTGAATTATTGATGAAATTCAATTAAATATTAAATGGAAATTCTGGAATATTCGAATGTTGAATATGAGGAGTTGATTAATGTTGACTTTGTGAAATTCTGAAAACTATTTTTATATGTCATCAAGAATTGAACGTTACTGATCAATTTGCAAGTGCAAGTGTGTGCAGTTGCAGGGTGACAGGTTGAAGGACGAGAATACAGTTGAAGTAGGATTGTTTAGTCAGATCGAATGGTAAGCCAGTTGGAATCTAGGTGCACACACCACAAATGGCATGATGACTTGCATTTGACTGATTTGCATATATAAGAAAGTGAATTTTTTTTCGATATGAACTATTTCACTGTTTACAAATGAATGTTTAGTAGATTTATTTTTTTATTCAAACCTTGTGTTTGAAGGAACTAAAATGAGAATTTTAGAGAAAATTATTTTCTTTAAGTGTAGAAAAATATGTATATATGTAAAGATGCTCGAAATGGGAATTCAAGTTTCTTACTTAAAATGACAGTGTATGGAACTTGAGTCATTCCAAACAAACAACTTGTCTATGAATGTTTTTATTGAAAACATATACACATACATATTTATGTGTGTGTGTGTTTAAATCGAACACCTATATATATACATATACATATACATATACATACACATATACATACATACACACACACACATATATACACACACACACATATGTATATATAGATATATATACATTATTCAAATGTATGAAAATATGTGAATGAAATCATTTAAATGCATAGAGATACAAATATATGAGTATATATATACATAATACAATGATACTTATATATATATATATACATACATACATATACATACATATTCATAATCGAATTTGAATTTGAAATTAAGTTGATAACTGATATGTAATGAATCAGATAGAGGTCAATCAATGAATAATTCAAGGAAGACCCACGATGGTCATGGCTTGCAAAATATTTAAGATAATGTTTGAAATTAGAGGGCAGCGACAGCTATGGAAAAAAATCTACAATGATAGCAACTAGCTGCATGCAAAAGTGTGGTTACCATTTTTATGTAGAGTGGTGGAAAAAGAAGGGGAATCAAGTTGGGAAGAAATTGACAAGCAAAGGAAAAAGCAGAGAAGAGTACACGCGAGTGGGGAAAATCTGAGGAAAGCCTAAAAAAAAGCTCGACCTAAGAGGTAACTCGGCTTCTTTGAAATCAATATTGAATTATTTATCTTTATTTTTATGCTAAGTCGGTGATTATCACTGTATATTTTGAAATCGATAGCACAACATATTGTATATTGTTGTCTGTGTGTGCATGTCTTGACTAAAGTCGACGACGGAGTGTAGTGACCACCCTTAGGGGATCGCAAGGCTACGACCTGCATGTTTGAGCATTTAAATGGAGACTAAATGGCTAGCCCTCTATGCTAGGTCGAGGCATCGAACCCATTTTAGAAGTGACTAAGTGATAGATCGCATGCCAATGAAGCCACATCGTAGCTATCAGAATAATTTATTTCAATTGAATGTGTATCCTTTGGTGTTGGAATACTGTAGAGGTTTGCATATCAAACCTATCAGAGGATTTAAACCTCTGTATTTCTTCATTTGTTTGACTGTGTTTTATCTTTCAATGTATCGCTTTACATCATCAACTAGGTTGATAATGGAAAGGAGAAAAGCCTTCATTATTGAGAATGTGGAACCATTTTTGCATAAAGAGGATTTCCCTCATCCATATGAATTGATGTAATGTATAAGTTCGGCTCTTTGTATCCTTATAAAGGATTTGATCCTCATGATCGATAGGAGTATTTTTACTTGAATAACACACAAATTTGAGCATGCATGATATATATCTTTGCATGTGTTATGGGATAAGATAGGATGCTAATAAGGGCCATTTCATTGGCTTGAATCTATGAAGGAATCACCCGACCCTTGAAATGGGTCAAATCCAGAGCCATCATAGTCTATTTATTTGCAACCTGAAAAGGCACAATTATGGTTGAAAATTGAGTTTCTAAGCCTTCTTGATTGAAGTAGTTGCTCAAGTATAACATCGACAAGTATGTTGATCATCGATTTCTTTATATTGTTATAATGCCTTTGAAATTTCCAAAGAGGAAAGTGTTTAGCATTTGAATATAGACATTTTGTCCTTATGTATGAATCAAAACTATTTGATTGTTTATTTTTAGAACAACAAACCAAGTAAATGACATTATTTTACCCTTAAATGTAACTGTTTAGTAGGAAACAATACTTGTTTTGTTAAAACAATGAATGTTCATATGTAACCAACTTGTTTAATGACTATTTAGTATGCAAAAACTTACTTTATAACTGTTTAGTAGGAAATAGTACTTATTTTGTTAAAACAATGAATGTTCATATGTAAACAACTTGTTTAATGACTATTTAGTATGTAAACAACTTACTTTATGATTGTTTAGTAGGAAATAGTACTTGTTTTGTTAAAGCAATGAATGTTCGTATGGAAACAACAATGTTAGAATTTAACAGTAAGTGAGAAACTGTTGTCTTAGACTTGCTTGGAATATTCATTTTGACTATGAAATGTCAATTAGAATACTATTTGAAGATTGCAATATGAATAATGATTATTTCAGAATGTATGCACAAACTTTAACATTAGTAGGCATATATATGTGTATGCACATAAACTTTGTCTATGTACATACACATACTTGTGACATGCCTTCTTTTGTTTTTTAGTACATTTTAAAAAGGAAAATGCTTAAGATGTTAAGTAGAAAAGGTCATAAGAATGATATGACTGATCGTTGAAATACTCTGTGAAAATAGAATCTGAATTCTATTTGGAGTATATATTTGTATTATGATCCTTCTTTTGAAGACTTGTGTGAAAGAATATTTAAAATACTAGAACAAAACAGTGATACCTTAGTTGGGTAAAAGCAAGAAGTTGGGTACACGAAGAGGGGAAATTTCAGGCAAAAAAAAGTTTCGCAGGAAACGCGTACGCACTATGGATCAGGTACCCGAGCCTAGATCCGAACACGTACGTGTTCATATTTGGGTACGCAAACCGAAAACGCGTACGCATTTCTCGAAAGTTTTTTTTTTTTTTTTAATAAGTGACTGTATTTCATTTTTCACCATTCTAATCTGCGTCAGAGAGGAACAAAGGAGATCGCGTACGCGTTTCAAAGGCCTTCATTGAACAAAAATTTAACTGCCACCTCCTCCCATCGACACAACCGACCTCATCAACCTCCAAGTTGGTTGAATTCTTCATTATTTTTTTTGCTTTATATATTTTTTTTGTTTTGTAATTAGTATTCAGTTTTTGTTTGTTTAGTGTGTTTTAGTTCAATGTTTTATTGTTTTTAATTGCATTTAAAAAACCAAAAATGTCAACGAAACAAAGAAATTTAAATTGTAAATTGAAAACCATAAAAACTAAACCTAAATTGGACACATTTAACTTAGAAATTTCAAAACCTTAGAAACCCTAGGTTACACAATTTACATAGGTCCCTAAAAACTAATTTACACAGGTTAATCCTTGGACCTAAATCCTAAAACGTAAACCTAAAACCCTATTTAACCTAATTTACGTAAACTTAAAATGAGCTATTTACCCTAAAACGTAAACCTAAAACCCTAAATTAGGGCTCCTCAAGGAGGTTTAGATTACATTTTATATTTGACATAACCTTCTTTGTATGATTTTTACTCTCACTCATGGTTCTTAGTTTATTTAGGGTGGAAGTGATGAAAAGTTCAATATTAGGGGCATGTGATATAATAGAAGAGGTAAAATAAGGATGTGTAGTAATATTTAATGACATAACATGTAGGGAGGGATCACAAATTATAGTCCATAGGTTAGGTACACTTTGGTATGTCATTGGTGATCCACACAACTACCAATGAAATTCATAATTGACTAATAAAGGAGGTACAAAAAATCATGCATAGATCTATATATTAACCAACAAATTGATTTAATTATAATATGTTCACATTTAATATAAATTTGATAGCTAATTTTATCTCAGAAAACTTCATGATTGTATAATTTAACTTGAGAAAGTGTACCAGTGAAGTAAAATAATGTGCCTCATGTGAAACTATGTGCTTGATTTAATAAGTTCATATATCATGATGCTAGTTGATATGAGCATGTAATCACTCTATATCAATGTTGTTAGCTTATATAGTGTATGATGTATTCTCTTAAAAAAACATAGAAATGCAAGTCATACTTGTTAATCTAGACTATGTGCAATATGGATAGAGCTAGACACATAAATGTTATTAAATCAAATAAATATTAAAATGTGAAGCATGAATGATTTCTACCCATTTCTCTTATTTGGATGAGATCCTTTGTGAATTATGTAAGGATGCATTATGATCATATTTAAGCCTTAATTTATAGGATGTTATTCATAAGATCTATAGGTTGTGTGTAATCTAATTCCTATTTTAACTCTCATGTGTAGTGGCATTGTTCTAGATTAGGAAAACTAAATGTTGTACTTTCTCTAAACTAGTGTATCAAAGCTAACTTGTAGCATGAACATTTCAATTTGGAAAATTCAAATTACTTTTTTGAGAAACTTGATAGATGATTCATAAATGCAAGTCAATTCTATAACCAAAGGTTTATTTCTAAGATTATTTATTTATTGAATTGATCAATTGATTCCTCACTTAGTGGCAGTTAGGTTCTCTTTTTGAAAACCCATGCATGTCTAGAATTTAGATAAATATTCAAAGGAAGAGATATAAATATTCAAAGGAAGAGTCTATACCATAGAAAAGTTTCAAAAAATATATGATTACAAAAAAAATTGGGTCTAAATCACTTTAGATCTCCTCTTCCTTTTTAAATCATCCAAGGGTGCTTAGAGGTCCAAATAGGTTCAAAATACATCATAACTCAACAACTTACTTATAATTGAAATCTAAAATTCATAATTGTTGATATATTGAAGCTATTCCTAGAATGTCACATATTTTATTCAAAGCACTAAGTTTAGGTGTTAGGGTTTCTCATTTACTTGTAAAAATCTATTTATGTGTCTTCTATATGTTTTCATGTCATCAAATCTCTAAATCTAAACCCTAAACCCTAATTTAGCATTCATTTTGTTGTAGGACCTTAAAATGAAATTTGGTTGCCTTAGGCAACTCCATCAAATTTTATTCCCTTAAGCCATGGAACATTTTTTCCTAGTCCACCTTACTAGACATAGATCCTCTTAAGCCATCCTATCACCATAAATCATAAATCGATGTCTTAAGGGGTCCTAATATGATATTTCTTAAGGGGATCAAAGAAGTTCTCAAAATTTGGTGAATAGAGATCAAGCTCATCTTTGTTTATTTTGTACATTGCAATTAGGTCACTAGCATATATCTATGTGTCCCTTTGAATGTATTCTATTAATTTTTCATTCTATGTGTCCCTTTGAATGTATTCTATTAATTTCCTCTTAACTACTTTGTCCCACTATAGAGATCTTGTGTCTCTTATCATGAAATTTGAAAATTTAGATAAATCAATTTATGTCCTCGGATTTAATTAAATTTTGTCATACTTGATTAATACATCTATTCATTTTGTTGTAGGACCTTAAAATGAAATTTGGTTGTCTTAGGCAACTCCACCAAATTTTATTCCCTTAAGCCATGGACCATTTTGTCCTAGGACCTTACTACACATAGATCCCCTTCAACCATCCTATACCCTAAATCGTAAATCAATGTCTTAAGGGGGAATTTGACATTTCTTAAGGGGATCAATTTGGTGAATAGAGCTTGGGAACTCATCTTTTTTTATATTTTGTACATTGCAATTAGGTCACTAGCATATATTTATGTGTCCCTTTCAATGTCTTCTATTAATTTTTCATTCTTATCTTTAGTATTATTTGAAAATAATGAATGAGATTAAATAAATTTTAATAAAACCCCATAATTTCATTTCTACCCTTCTTATTAACAACCCCACACTGGACTCAATTTAATGTGTGTACATGCTATGAATTTTTAATGTTATGGATTTTATAATGTTATAAATTGAATGGTCTTCAAATGAAATATATTTTGAATTTGTGCATGTTCAATGTGATTTTTAAATAACTTTCAAATTGTGTCATTTATTTAATTAGTTTGTTGATATATATATTTTTAATTTTTTAACATGCAGTTGCCATATCATTGCTCACATGGATCCAATGTTTAATTTAGAGGATTTTATGCCCAATCAAGAAATTCCTATAGATCCCATACATCCCAATCCACCACATGAACAAAACCCTAGCACACCTCCACATTCTCCACCGCCTAACCCCCCACCCCCTCCTGTATTGATGAAGATCAATTAAGAGAGAATATCTGAGCAAACCTCATTGTCATTCAAGGAAATATAGATCTCATAAAAAATGAGCCTAGAGTCCCTCCCCATCTCGCACGGTTTGCATCTACGATGCAAACTATTGTCGATTTTGTTTGATCTATTGATGCAGACCTAGTTAGGTTCCATCAATGGAGAGAAGAGAGGAGACAATTCTATGTGGATGGATTGTCATATAAAGAAATCAATGACCTTAAAATTACCAAACAAGCCATGTGCCAATATTTTATTAACCCCCAAACAAACCAACCCATTCCACCCACGAAAAAATGAATTTCAATTTTATGGTGTAGGCACCCATAGATAGCCGCACATTTTTGGGATAGATGGTGGATGGTGTTTGATAGTCCACCACATGGAAATAGTGAGGTGCCCTTATACTTTTTGAGAAAGTTATGGGTTGAGTTTGAGTTGGGTAAAAAATCCAACTATTTTGATATGAGGTCATTTTAGGGAGTTGGGCATGTCATGCCCCAACATAGACTAGGAGCACATGTCGATCCTCAGTGACGTGTTCCAATTGCTCTTATTGTTCCTCTTCCTTCTCCTAGTGTTCCCGCTGCATTTCAGCAGCAGACCATGTTATCGACATTAGGAGAATTGAGTTCACTTTCAGGACATCTCACTCAGCAGACTACACACATGGCCACTGAAGTGGCCAATAGAGAGCATGGAGGCTCGAGCTATAGGGATGCTCAGACATCCACTTCAGGTGACGCACATGCATCTGGGATGGGGTCATACCTGAATTCACTATATTTTGAGGATCGTCCTACATAGGTATGTTCATCTTTTGAACTTAAATTTAATTCAAGTTTGAAATATGAAAAACTCATGTAAATAATAACATCAAATTATATATATAATATAATATTAATTCAATAAGTGTTTGGTGTAGATGCATGATCACATGATGCCTGAAACTCAATATGATCATCGTGTGCATATGTCGAGTGCTGTAGATCTGGGTTCACCTTTTGGACAGGTACTTGAACCAATATATATTAAATAATGTGTGTGGATATATATCTAATTTAATTTGAATTTTTACACATGTGAATTGATATATTATATCTAGATGCAGGGAGGTCATACAATACCTAGTACTGACCAACCACAAGTTACAGTGGTGAGCGCTCCTGAGACATCATCAACTCAGGTGCATGCTTTCAAAAGTTTGTTAAGTTTAAATTAAATAGACATCATAGATCTAATTTAATTTTTTCATTTACATACACATGTGTCAATGACCTATACGAACTGTTGTACATCTATATGCAGGAATTTTATGAGATACCCATGGCAGGCCGTGCACCTGAGACATCATTGGCATTTATGCATGGGCAATCTCAGGTGCGTGATCATGAGGTCATATCATTCGAGGTTGTAAACTTTACTTTAAATCTTCTCTACAATTTTTACAGACCTTTTAAATATATATATATTTGAGGTTTTCACATATTGTTTGCTTTATATTAATATGCAGGATATAGTAGATCAGGAATTTGCATCTTCTCAAGTGATAGTTATGCTACCCGTTGAAGAAAATGTGCCAGTTACAGATTCACATGATCATATGGTAATTTATGCATACTAGAAATCATTTTTACTATATTTACTAGATATTTAATTAAATTTATTTTTATCTAAAAGTTTATATTTTCAAGTTTAAATATGTTTAATTATATCAAAATTTCTAAATAAATTTAAATCTAATTTCAAGTTTTTTGTACTCTTTTACAGCATGATGTGGGTACATCTGGTCAACATGGAACAAAGAGGAGACTTGATTTGACCGATCAGCCTGAAAGTTAGATGGTTTTATATATTTTATGGACTATAGATCTCTAGTTTTATTTAAATATATGTGTTGGGCTTGACATATAAATTTTATGGACTATCTATCTCTAGTTTTACTTTGAACATGTTATCATATTTGTGTTTATTTATATCAGTTGACTTTAATATGATGATTATATATGTAGTCAATTATGATATCTTGTTATGTTCATTTTCATGATTATATGCACTCATACATTGGACTATTTATATTTTATCTAATTTTCAAGTATTACATGCACTATATAAATTATTATCTAGAATCAAATTTAATATATATATTATTTATCACATGGTTAGGTGACAAATTAAAACATTCCTTAAATATTTTAGATCATATTCATAATAAATTAAGGGTAGGTAATTTTAACTATTTTCCAATTAGATAGCAAATATTTGAATCAATAAACAAAAAAATATCTCCTTGTATGTATAAAATGTATAATCTATACAATTGAATAATTATATAAAATGTGGTAAATACAAGACATGAAATGTATAATCTATAAAATTGGAACAAGATATTTAAAAAGTGACATTGAACAAACATATATAATGTATATCAAGATGTTTATTACAACTATATAATATGATGAAACATAAATGTGCATGTAGATACAATTAAAACTTATCAACTTTTAGGTGAAGACCAAAATTTGATATTTACATAGTCTCTTGATAAAATAATTTTTCAGTTCAACAATCACTTCGTAGATCGACTTGATGAGAACCTGCAAAAAAATTAATGTAAGTAACTACAATTTTTATGAGTCATTTAAGAAAAAAATTCATGCGAGAAAAGAATAGTATATAGTAAATTCCATACAAATTCAAAAGATGTTTGCCATAGGATGGATTAAGGGGACCTAAGAGGATATATAGCTTAAGGGGGGTCTTAAGAGAATTCCTTAAGGGGAGTTAAGAGGATGGTTTAAGAGGATGCATCTCATGAACCCTAGGATATGGCTTAATAGGTCCTAAGAGGATGGCTTAAGGGGAATTATGAGAGTCCTTTAAGAGGATGGCTTAAGGGGATGTAAGAGGGTGGATTAAGGGGAGTTGATAGAATGGATTAAAGGGATGTAAGATAGTGGATTAAGGGGATGCATGTCATGAACCTTACAATATGGATTAACAGGCCCTAAGAGGATGGCTTAAGGGGAATTATGAGAGTGACTTAAGGAATGCAAGATTATGGATTATGGAGATGTAAGAGGATATGACTTAAGGGTCCTTTAAGAGGATGGCTTAAGGTTATGCAAGAGGGTGGATTAAGGGGAGTTGATAGAATGACTTGAAGGGATGCAAGAGGGTGGATTAAGGGGAATTATGATAGTCCTTTAAGAGGATGGCTTAAGGGGATGTAAGAGGGTAGATTAAGGGGAGTTGATAAAATGACTCAAAGGGATGTAAGAGAGTGGATTAAGGGGATACAAGAGGGTGGATTAAGGGGATGTAGAAGGGTGGATTAAGGGGAGTTGATAGAATGGATTAAAGGGATGTAAGATAGTGGATTAAGGGGATGCATGTCATGAACCTTACGATATGGATTAAGAGGCCCTAAGAGGATGGCTTAAGGGGAATTATGAGAGTGACTTAAGGAATGCAAGATTATGGATTACGAGGATGTAAGAGGATATGACTTAAGGGTCCTTTAAGAGGATGGCTTAAGGGGATGCAAGAGGGTGGATTAAGGGGAGTTGAGATAATGAATTTATACTATCAATTAAATGTATCTAGAACTATATATAGTTACCTATCTCTAGATTCAAATTCCATTGTAATATATGTGCATCTCCTTTCTTTTTTGTAAAGCATCTAATTTTGGGAGACCTGAAACAAAAAATGATATAAAACTTTAATTAGGAAATGATTAAATACAAATGTATATATCAATTAGCTATATAAACAACTAGATATACTTACCAATATTTATTTACTCTGTTGTACCATTTGCATCCTCTCTTTTTTTTAATGCATCTATGATTGTCTCATGATCATCCATTGAAAGTGTCTATAAAACTTTATTAGCAAGCCTCCCTTGATATCTAACTAGCTTTATATTGGTTGCCAAAATCAAATGTGAATAATGTATAATCTTCTTGTGTCTTTCATAATCTTTAAATGCAGGCAAGCCATTTTTTCTCATCAAATATTTTCGAAGCTAGGTGCCAACAACAACCATTGAACCAGTTGAATACTCAAAGTTGTCATCATCCACTCTAGGACGTGTGAACTTATGTTTTCTCTCAACACATCTAGCCAACCAGTAATCTGTCTCCTCTTCATTCCCCTCAGGTGCAACAACAACATACACATGTCCTGCAAAAATAAATACAAAATTCAATAAAGAGTGACTTATATTTAATTCACATATAAACATGCATACATACAAAATTCAACTCAATAAATAATTTACCTTCTTGTACAAGATCTGAAACACGATCATAATCATCTGATGCGAACACTTGATTATCTTCAATTATCGTTCCATGTTGAACATTTGTCAATGTAGGTGTTAAGGCTCTTTGTTGCCATTGTTCGACCCATTCTGTATTTTCACATGCCTCCCAATCACCTACAATACAAAATTGAAAAAAGCATGCCAACTCCCTTGTCCATATTGTCCATGTGTTTGCATTTGAACTCTTAAACAAATGCCATTTTCTAGATCCATTAATTGTTTCACAATATTGTCAAGAAAAAATATCATTTTCTTCAACTAACCAAAAGAAGCATCAAATTATTGAGCTCTCACTTGTTCTTGTAGATAATTTGGTATTGCACTAATCTACAATTGCACGTGCATCTCTAAATTTTGCAGCATCCTCAAATTTTAATTGCTCTCTAGCAAGAGCTCTTTTCACACATGCACCTACTCCATCGTGTTCTCCCTTACCATGACTAGCTTCAAAAAAACTCCATATGTGTTGGATATTATTTTCCTTATGAACTCTACATAACCAATAAAACATTTTAGCATTTTTGAATTGACCCGTGCAATTATCTGACTATATGAGATGTTTTAGCATTTGAATTCCTCTCTCTTTTAAATTTTTATAAAATATATCAAAACAATATTGTACAAACTTAGATGAATGTAATCGATTATCACTTACATAAAAATGGTACTCTCTCAAAATTATTCTATTATCTTCTATACTATCTTCTGCATGTCTATAAACAATGTGAACAAATATAGCTACTTGCATTGAATTATAATACTGTGATTGAATTTCTTCTTGTGGAGCAAGAGTATAATTTTCAGCAAAATCAACAACTGACAATATAGTTCCAATTGGGAATGTGTTTTTACATAAACGAAATTGATTATCAAGCCAATGAGCATTATGCAAGTGTTGAACATATTTAGGTACAAACTTATCTTTAAATTCATTAATAAAAGCATGCACACTAACTTTTTCCACAATTAGCTCAACACATTTTCCAATTTTTCCATCTTTTAAAGAATACTCAACATTTTTAATATTTTTTACATCCACTAATTGTTGTCCAAATTCATCTAAACTACTTCCATGCATACATTCTCATAATAATGAAAAGTTACCACATCTATTGCATTCTCCAGAAATGCATGCTTTTAAAAAAAACGAGTTTCCATTTAAAGAGGGATCACAAAACAAACCTGCTATAAAATCTTTGATTCTTTCAAGTGGCATATTAATGCCACAAATGTCCTGCATAATTTTGTTAGCATGCAAAGTGCATTGTATATATTGAAATATATCATAATAATAATGAAATTGTACATGAGTCTTACAACAACAAGAGATTCATTGCTTATTAATTCTAACATACCAAGGTTTACACTTTTCGAATGATCGTTGACTTATGTTAATATTCAATGGTAAGATTGAAGCATCTAATTTTTTTTTTATATAATTCAGTTTGAGTCATATCTAAGAGATGCTTTGGATGAGGTTCACGAATTTTGGAACCCACCCTTAATTTTAAGACATCTCTAATGTTAGGTGATACTCTTGTATTATGGTGCCAAAATTTATCGATTAAAGATTTAATTTCATTAGTTAATTTCATGTATGATCTTGGGAGTCTACCACTAAAACTCCAACATTGATTAATAGGATCCTTTTCAATACTTTCTCTTCTTTTAGCAGCTCTTATCAAAGTTCTAGGATTTACTTGTAAACATTAACTAATCTTACTTAACATTCTTCTATTTGAAGTTGTTTTATTAACTAGAGCAATTGTTATTGCACGACGAGCTGCATTATTATCTTTCAATCAACTTTTCTTACCAATAACATCAATAACATTAGCAACACTAGATATGACTTGTTCTACTGAATCATCTTTCTTTTTTGATTTTACAAAAACACCTAATTTTTTCATCACTTTTCTCATTTTCAACATTCTCATCAATTGCACCATAAGTTGACATTGGAATCCTAATTTCTTTCTATAAAAAATATTTTATATATTTTATTTCCATAATTTCTAATTTGTCTCGAAGAAACTTTACCATAAAGGTTATCTAGCACATCTGTTTCAATTGTAAAAAAAACATTTTCACCTTCATCCATAGAAGGAGTTTCATTTTCATTCACACAAGGGGTTTCATTTTCATTTTCAAATGTAAAAGGGATTTCATTCTCATTTTCATCAATATGAGGGATTTCATTCTCATTTTCATCAATATTAGGGATTTCATTCTCATTTGCATTCTCATACGATATAATTTCATCATTTTTTTGTTTTTGCATTGTTTTAACCCTAATATTATTGATCTCATCAATGGTGTATCCAACTTCATCTAAACAAACAATATCAATATTATCAAAACTTGGTTTTGAACACATACCTGGATAGATTATTTGAATAGGTGCATTTTCCATATCATTGGGAGATGGATTTGAAGACATACCCAAAGTTTTTTACATATCATTCAAAGTTGAAGTTGAAGGCATAGTTGGGTTTGTCTCCGTAATTGCATTTTCTTCCATATTCACCATCTCCACATTTGCATCATTTACATTCATTTCATTATTCACAACTTCCTCTTGAATATTCTTGGAACTAGATGCTTCCAAATCTTTCATTTGACGAATCCTTTCTCTCATTTCCCTTTGTCGTTTTGCCTCCTTATCTTTATTTGCTTGAATTTCTTCGGGTGTCATTAACTTTCTACATTATTATTTTTTGTTTTTTCTTTTCACCCATGTTTACCAAACCCTTTTTGATAACAAAAAAAATAATTCAAAAAACCTATTTTCAAATTGCCACCTCCTTCAAATATTCAAATTAAACTATGTATTATGAAGATCATTTTTTCTATAAACTCTGAAGTACAAAAACATCATGAGTACATCCAAAAATTCTCCTTTTCAAAATCTTTTTCTAAAATGTTCTTCTACTTGATTCCACTTTAGAAAATTCAACCTGCACTTTGTCTCTTCCAACAATTTGAATAGAATATGCCCTACACAAGACAAATTTGCAATAAAAAATGAAGAAAATGACACTTTCAGACCGTACTGCAGAAAAAGAATGTTGTAGGAAAATCGTGTTTTACTAGTATTTTTTAAATTAGGGAAAAATGGCTATATTAGAAACACGTACACATTATGAAACGCGTACGCATTATGTTCTAGGAACACATGCGTGTTTCATAATGCATACGCATTACCTTTACCCAACAGATAAATAGATAACGCGTATGCGTTATGAAACGCGTACGCGTTTCATTTAAATAACCAATATGCGTTTTTGTAACGCGTACGTGCTATTTAAAAGTTGAATTCCCACACCACATCCAACCTTGGTTTTAGGCTTGGAAAAGGCTTGGCAATCTGAGCCTTAGCCTTTGACATGCAACTAAAAAACTAAGGCAGATTGAAGAAGAATGTCCAACTTTGACAACATGGCTGATGAACTTTTTTTCTGAATCAATCTATAAAATTAAAACCCGTTAGAGAACACAATGTCTACTTTCCAAATATATAATTTTTATTAATATTGGATTATGTTTGCTATTTTTTAATTAATTTCTAAGCAAACTAGTCCTTAAACTTGAAATATCAGACTTTTTTTGTTTTTTAATAATTTTTTTTGGTTAAGTTTTTTGTAAATTTTTTTATATGGGATCAAAATTCAGAAAATTCTCTACACAATGAAAAAAGAGTCAAAAAATGTTTAGTTTAGGTCCAATTATGCTGTCCGTACACGTTGATTTTTAAAAACAGCAATTAAGGCCAATATAAATTTAATAAAAAAAATATATTCAACCAAAAATAACAAAAAATTCCAAACCAAAATTCATGTTGTTAGCTCTCTTTTCCCAAAAGGAATTAGAAAAATACTTTTATTTGGGTCAAAAAGTGTTGTCCGTACACGTGCTTGGTATTGTAAAGAAACAAGGACTTTTAAAAAGTGGTTTTTATAGATCCTTATCAAAATTTATTTTCTATAATCTGGGTATTTGAATAATTTATATATTTGGAAACTAGATTCAAAATGCTAAATTTCATATTACTGACTTTTTTTAAGATTCATTGTGTAAGTGCCTCAAATTTTCAGTCCAAGTGTGACAAATTCTGAAAAATAGTAAAAACAATTGCACTTTTTGAACTTTTTGTGTACCCAACTACTTGCATCAGCCCAGTTGACTAGAGCGCCTATGGGTAGTTGCTGCTAGAAGGTAGATAGTTGTTATATTAGAAAGTTACCTTTTGGGATGGGTTCCAAAATGGAGTTCAAAGAGTATAGGTTTGCTTTACCAGAACCTATTGTTTGTTGTTGTTGCAACACACCTATTATGTTTGGCCAAGCAATATGGTTCATTATATGTGTATGAATGAACTCTATGATTTCACTCTTTGTCATTCCTAGCATAGATCTTGCACTTTCTTTTCTAATTGTATATAGAAATTGCATGTTGATGTATGGGCACACACCAGATTCCACCTTACAAGTTCTCTTGCTAAAACTTTTGTGCAAGGTCGAGCATTCTTCAAGTTGGAAGAATATCAGGGAAGCGTAAGCTTCATAGTTTGGCGGTAAAGCACTTCAACCATGTTCTCGTCCACTAGTGGAGGCAAGCAATGAAGAGAACCTTAGTTGTTCCCAGACTATTAAAAGTTTATAATGTAACTTGATGTAATTCATTCATGTACTTGATGAGAAATGTACTATGTAATGACATCATGGCCTTAGGTGCCAAGTAAAATTTGATATTGTAATTTGACTTTTGAAGTGAATATAAGAATCTTTGACTCATTTAAATGGACATGTGTAGCTATGATTGAATTTAGCCACTAGTTATGTCTTTTTAATTATTAGTATATTGATGAGTCATTTACAATAATAATATTTACACAATAATTTAGGAATGGGTTACTACATTTGGTAGTAGAGCTTAGGGTTCAACTCTAGGCCTTTTGAGTCTACCATAGTTGACTAGGGTAGTTGACCCTTGACCCAAAATTGGAAGTCCTGAGAATTGATCAAACCTAAATTGAATGTAGGAATGGGAAGGTCAAAGGCAAGAGGAAAGGGAAAATTGTTAGAACCCCACGTAAAAATGACATAAAGGAAGGAAACACCAAGACGAAGGTTCCATCAGAAATTCCTGATGATGAAACTCTTGCTCAAGCTCTTATGTGACTCAAGCTAGAGAAAGGCTTGAAGATTGAGGAGAGGGGAACACCTAAGATCAAAAAGCCTTCCACAATCCTTGATTGGCCTCTAGGGTGTGAACCCAATGCACCCTTGTTGACTAAGGAGGAAAAGGAAAGCCTACATGCTCAACCATCTTATTATGTAAAGTTTGATGTAAACTCAGATGATGACCCAGAGAAATGTCCTCTTAATGATACCAAGAAATTAGAATGATGTAACTAGAAGTCTATTGTAAATAAGGGTCTATTGACTCACCTTAAATATAAATAAAATTAAATGATATTTTGGTGTGTCCAATGAGAGACACTAAAACGTGTGTATCTTGCATGAATGTGTATGTCTTCTATGTTGAAGGATATATGCATATGAAAATAATGTGATGTAGCATAAGAACGTTTATTCGAAGAACCTTGTGTTGACATGTGATGAACATGACTGTGTTGTAAGATAAGTGTGAGATGTCATGGTGACCACCAGGAAAGACGGGGGTGGTAGTGGTTTTGATAACGAACCAAACAAGAGACTTGAACAAATTCTAGAGCTTCTGAATCAGTAAGAGTCTCACATGGATCACATAGAGCAAGAAGTCTGAGTGGAATGTGAGGACTAGAACAATAGGAATGCAAAAGGAAATCAAGGAGACAGTGGGCTAGGGGCAGGTCCATGAGAGAAAATTGAGGAAGAGCTTGGGAAAGACCTCAAAAGAGTAACACCACCCAAGTTCAATGGTAAGGCTATTAGAACAGGAGCTGAAGCTTGGATTATAGAAATGGAAAAATATTTTGGTCTTTGAAACCTTTTTGAATAGACTAAGGTGGCATGGGCTACATATCAACTCTCAGGTGAAGCAACAACATGGTGGGATAAGGAGAAGTTGGAATGAAACCTACAACTTATTGAGATCACTTGGGAAATCTTCCTCCAAGCTTTCAGGAAGAGATGGTTACTGTAGCTTTTCTTTGATAAGAAAGTGACGAAATTTCAAAACTTAAACTAGGGAAATATGACTATGATTTAGTATTGGGAAAAGTTCACTAACCTGTTGAAGTACGTGCCTCAATATCAGGGGGATGAATGGTTTCATATCCAGAAACTCATAATGGGACTCAGACCCCACATAGGAGCTAAGGTGGATATTCATGAACCTCAGACCATGAATGAAGTCTTCCAAAAGGCCACCAAATAGGAACAAAAGTTGTAGCAGTTATCAATTCTTCGTAGTGATTTAAGTTCTAAGTCTCGTTATGGGAAAAAAAAATTCATAAAGGAGACAAGAGCCATCAGATTCATAATCTCAAGAGGGGAAGTGAATCATAGGAGAAGGATGAAGATGGTAATGGTGGGAAGAACAAGAAAGCAAACAAGGGTAAGGGCAAGGATGACCATAAGTAGAAGGGATTTACAGAGGACAATCTAGGAGGTCGCAAAGGGCCTCGTGATGGATGTTATACTTGTGGAGGCAACCATTATGCCTCAAAATGACCTTAGTGGTCGAAGTTGCAGAAGGAAGGAAGCTACCAGTAGACTCACTAGATCCACATTGCAGTGGATAATAGGTAGGAAGAATATTAGGCTTTGACAATTCAGCTAACAGGTAAGCTCTATAGCCAATCTATCTCTATCTTAATTGATACTAGAGCTACTAAATGTTTTATAGATCCTAGAATAATATCCAAGATACCCATTAGACCTGGGTAGATGGAAAACTCTTGGACAGTCCAGTATGGTAATCAAGTAAAGCGGAGGGTAGATACATGTCTCTTTTGCAGTGAGTTAGAACTTCCAACTTTCCAAACTCAGGTCAACTTGTATGTGGCACCCTTAGGCTCATATGATGTAATTTTGAGAATAAATTGGTTATTTGAGCATAAAGCTTTAGTGAAATGTGAGGATAAGGTGGTCAACTGTCTAGACGATTATAGAAACCCAGTCGAGGTTTGTGGGATGCAAATATCCTTAGAGCTTAGACAAATTTATGCAATGCAGCTCAAGAAGGCTCATCGAAAGGGGTGTGCAATTTATGCAGTGCACGTTAGTAATCTAGACAACAAGGAGGCATATTTAGATGATTATCTTATTCTCAAGGAGTTCTATGACGTATTCCCTGATGAACTTATAGAATTGCCTGCGAAGTGGGAATTCAATTTTTCCATCGACCTAGTTCCAAGAGCTGAGCCTCAATCTAAGGCACCTTATCAGATGACCACCACATAACTCTATGAGTTGAAGGCCCAACTAATGGAGTTGTTGGACAAGGGACTCATAAGACCAAGTGTGTCTCCTTGGGGAGTGTTGGTTATTTTTGTGAAAAAGAAAGATGGAACTTTGGTTTTGTGTATAGATTATCGAATGTTGAACAAGGTTACCATCAAGAACTGGTATCCACTTTCAATGATTGATGAATTGTTTGATCAAATGAAGGGAGCAATGGTGTTCTCCAAAGTTGATCTCAGGTCAGGGTAACATCAATTGAGGATTAAGGAAGAAGATATTCTATAGACTACATTTAGAACTTGGTATGGACATTATGAGTTCATAGTGGTACCTTTTGGATTAATTAATGCACCAACAACCTTTGTGAACCTTATGAATAGTGTATTCAGAGATTGCTTGGATGAATTTGTCTTGATTTTTATTGATGACATCTTGGTCTATTGAAAGACTATTAAAGAGCATGATAAACATTTGAGGATAGTTTTTTAGCGATTAAGAGAAAGGAAAATCTTTGGGAAGCTATCCAAGTGTTCATTCTATCAGGACAAAGTGCACTATTTGGGCCATATCATTTCAGTGGAAGGAGTTTCCATAGACCTCAAAAATACCAAGGCAATCGTAGAATGGCCAATGCCTCAGAATGTGTCGAAAGTCCGTAGCTTCATGGGCCTTGCAAGATACTATAGGAAGTTTGTGCAAGGGTTCTCCCAGATTGCATCTCCTATTACTGATGAGGGCGTAGCCCGAGACTTAGAAAATAACCCACAAACAAAAGAATAATTTTATTATTCAGAAAATGGAGCTTCTTACATGCAGAGGATCTCAAATCCCCAAGTTCTACAACACATGCAAGTTACAGAAAGCTACAGAATCACCCTTTCGCAATATGCGAGCTTGTCCCAAAAAGTTACCCAAAAATTAGAAACCCGCCCATAAATAGAGCTCCTCTTTAGTTTGGAGCCAAAACAACATTCAAATTTGAGTTTAGGCGGTTTGGCGCCGAAAAATTACAACTTGAAGTTCAAATTTCAAAAGAACATTTGCAATTGTATCTTCTAGAAAGTGCGCCAACTTCTCGGGGCCATAACTTTTGATCCGGGACTCCGATTTGTGAACCGTTTGAACCGTTGGAAAGGCCTTGAAGTCAATAACACACTCAAAATTTGCTACGCTAATTTTGGAAAGTTTCGGGGCCGTTCCGGGAACTCTAAGTGCCTCAAATCTAACTCGGAAGATTTTAGGTGTAAATCTGGGAAACTAAAACTCCAATATCTTTCAACCTAGGATAAAAAATAAAAAAATAAATTGGAATTTCATTATGACGAAAAGGGTATCAAAAATGTAAAACATCTAAAAATTGAAACTTGAAATTTTAGCTATTTTTAGGTGATGCAAGATTGTATACACCACTAGATGTCTTGCATGGACACCCAAGTTTGAGAAGTGACCCCATCACATCTTAGATGGTTGAGGAAAACCCAAACAGTCAACCTCTACCTTAGATAGACAGGATGAATCTTCCATAGGCCTTCCTTTCCATTTCACTAGATATTCTTCATACCGTCTGTTCCTAGTGCTCCTTCCCACACGACTATCCAGGATTTCTTCAATCTCCTCCTTTTCTGAAGTAGGTGCTAGAATCCCACATTGTTTCATCATTGGTACTTCCTCTACGCCACCTTCATGATGCTCTGTCAAATCTGAAATGTTGAACACAGGGGAAATGTTGAATCCATCTGGCAACTCTACCTCATATGCATTCCCTGAATCATGCCTCTTCAAAATTTTACAGGGACCCGGGCTTTATCTTCAATTTGTTATATATATTACCCTTTGAAACCTTTCTTTCCTCAAGTGGACCATCACTTCATCATAATTTGAAACTCCTTATACCTCCTCTTCTGATCTGCCTTAACCTTATACTACATATTCATCTTTTTAATATGTTCTCTTACCTTCTCATGTATATCCTTGATGTGTTCTGCAAAATCTTCGGCTTCAGCACTTATTTTCTTCTCTTGTTCCATCTTCCTCAATTCTGGAGTTGTTCTGGGGCTACCTCCATACACAATATGGAATGGTGATCTACCAGTACTTCTGTTGACATAATTGTTGTAAGAAAATTCTGCCTGGGGTAAGATCAAGTCCCATCCCTTGGGTTTATCTCCTACCAAACATGCTTAGTAGGTTACCCGGACTCTGTTAACTACCTGCAATGCATATCTGTTTTGTGGATGGTGTCTTGAGGAAGCTTGAACTTTAACTCATCTTGACTTCTTCCACAAGGTCCTCCAAAAGTACCCCACAAATTTGGTGTCACGATCTGAAACAATACTCTTTGGCATACCATGTAGCCTCACCACCTCTTTGAAGAACAAGTCAATAATGTGGACTGCATCATGGGTCTTCTGACATGGAATGAATGTGCCATCTTTGAAAACCTATCAACCACCACAAAGACTGAATCATTCCCTCGTTGTGTCCTTGGCAAACCAAGAACAAAGTCCATACTTATATCCTCCTATGGCCTCTTTGGTACAGGTAAGGGCTGATATAATCCTGTATTCTGACTCACTCCTTTAGCCATCTTACATACCCTGCAGCTTTGTACAAACTTCTTCACATCCTGTGACAACTGAGGCCAATAATAATGCTCACTGATAATGGAAATGGTCTTATCCAGACCAAAATGTCCTACCATTCCTCCACTATGCTTCTCCTTTATCAGGTTCTCTCTCATGAAACTCCTCAGAACACACAATTGACTTCCCTTAAATAACAATCCATCTTGGATTATGAAATCCAGCCACCTTGTCTTATCCACTGTAACAGGTTCCTTGCAAGTTTTCTAAGCCTCTGCAAAATCAGGATCTTCTGCATACAATGTCTTAAGTTCATTGAACCCAACCACTTCAATCTGCATCTTTGTCATCAATGTATGCCTCCTACTTAAGGCATCTGCAACTCTATTTGACTTCCCACTCCTATGTTTTAAAACAAAGGTATAACTCTGCAAAAGTCTACCCATTTCATATGCCTCTGATTTAATTTTCCCTGACTATTTAGATACTGCAAGGCTTGATGATCAGTATATAGAACAAATTCCTTCGACAACAAATAATGTCTCCATTTCTTTAATGCTTGAACTATTGCATAAAATTTCTGATCATATACAAAATACTTTCTCTTGGCATCATTTAACTTTTCACTGAGATAGGTAATGGACTTACCTTCTTGGCTCAACACTGCTCTAATGGCACAACCACTAGCATTACAATCCACCTGAAACACCTTGTCGAAATCTGGGAGGGCTAGAACAGGTTGCTCTGTCACCTTCTGCTTCAACAGTACAAAACTTTTTTCCGCTCCACTGCTCCACTTGAATTCTTTTCTATCCCCTCTCATTGTTTCAGTCAGGGGTCCACAAATACTACTGAAGTTTCTAATGAACTTTCTATAAAAACTAGCCAAACCATGGAAAGATCTCACCTCAGTAGCAGTTCTTGGGGTAGACCATTCTAGAATAGCCTTCACCTTCTCTGGGTCCATCTTGAGACCTTCTGACCTAACAAACCCCAAGTACACTAAACTCCTCTTCACAAAAGCTGCACTTCTTCAAATTAATCAACAATTTCTCTTCTCTTAACCTTCTCAAGGCTCTTTGAATATGCATCGGATGCTCATCCAACGTCTTACTAAAATCAAGAAATATCATCTAAATACACAATAACAAAACTTCCTAGAAATTCTTTTAGTACTTGCCTCGTTCATGAGGCATGGATATAACAAGTGCATTGGTTAGCCAAAGGCATGACTAACCACTCGTACAGGCCCTCTTTGGTCTTGAAGGTAGTCTTTCATTCATCTCCCTCTCAAATCCGGATCTAGTGATATCCACTCTTCAGATCAATCTTTGTGAAGTACTGAGTTCCACTCAAATAGTCCATCAGGTCATTCATCCTTGGCAGGGGAAATCTGTACTTGATTGTTATCTTGTTTATGGCTCAGAAATCTGTACACATCCTCCACTCCCCATCCTTCTTTGGTGCTAGTACTGTAGGTACTGCACATGGACTCAAACTCTCTAGTATCAAACCCTTTCTCAACAACTCTTGAACTTGTCTATTCAACTCCTCATTTTCTGCTAGAGTCATTCTATGAGCTGCCTTATTTGGAAAACTGGCTCTAGGAATCAAGTCAATCTAATGACTGATCTTCCTTATTGGTGGTAAACCCTCATGTAGATTATCAGAAACAATATCCTGAAACTCATCCAACATCCCAGAAACTTCTTCTGGAACCTTCTCACTATTCTCCTTACTCACTCTAGGAATCAATGCATAACACACACGCTCATGCTTCATACTTTCTAAAAAATTTCTTCCATCTACATAACAAATTCTAGCACTACTACATACCTTTTCTTCGGTCTCCTTCAAGGGTTTCAACTTGTGATGAACCCCATCTTTTGTCAAGGAATAAGTGTTTGCATGGCCATCATGTATAACTCACCTATCGAACTGCCACGACCTCCCCAACAACATGTGATATGCATCCATGGGGATGATATCACAGAGTACCTCGTCATGGTAGCTCTCGATCTTGAACTTTACTAAGCACTACTGATTGACCAAAACTATGTGGTCTTTCTGCAACCAGGCAATCCGATACGGATGCGGGTGTCTTTCCCTCCTCAGCTTCAATTTTGTGACCATCTTTTCTGACACCAGATTATCGGTGGTCCCACTATCAATAATGACATCACAACATTTTCCTTCACACTTGCACCTTGTGCGAAACAAATTCTTCCTGTGTTCTGATTCCCTTTCCTCAGTCACTAGGGCTTCTCCCCTTTTAGCATCATCTGAATGTTTAGATTGGGCCTCCTCATCTGTATATGCAACCCTTCCAAGACCTTCTGACCTTTTGTCTGCCCTTCCTTGGTGTTGTGGACATTCATAGGCTCAATGCCCTTCTTCACCACACTGGAAACACGTTCCTTTGAAACCACCTCTTCCAGATCCTTGTCCATATCTCCCTCGTCCTCTACCTCTTTGATCACCACTGTTTTGATTACGAGGGTGGTAAAAGTTGTCATTCCTTTGGCTTCGACTGGTACCCACATCTTCACTTTTCTTTTCATCATAATTTCGGATTCCTAAAGGTCTTCCACTACCCCTTCCACTTTGACCTCCTCATCCTTTTTGCTTGCCATCAAATCTTTTGTTTAGCTTCTCTTCCACTTTCAGAGCAAACTGATACACATCCTGAATGGTGGTCATTCTGACTAGGCTTAACTCCTCCTAAATGCTCGGTCATAACGCATTAAGATATCAGGCTACCTTCTCCTTATTGGCCTCTGTGTGACCCGTTCTGATGATTATCTTGTGAAAATCTTCAGTATATTCTTTCACAGATCTGCTTCCTTGCTTCAACCTTTGCAATTTTTTCAACAGATCTAACTCATAGTCCACTGGTATGAACTGCTTCTTCAGTTTCTCTACCATGCGATCCCATCTGGTGATCTTTTCTTTTCCTCTTCGATTTCTTTCCAACTGGAACTCTTTCCACCAAATACTGGCATGGCCCTTCAACTTCATTTTCATAAACTTAACCCGATCTGGGTCCTCTATTTCCTCATACTCAAAATATTCTTCTAGCTCGTTGATCCAGTCGATCAACTCTTCTGGGTTCAGACTTCCGGAATAACTGGAGAATTCTACTCTGGGTCTTTTCTCGATCTTTGAAATGGCCCTTATTAGCCGCATTTGGTCTTGATCAATTGCTTCTTCTTCCTCTTCTACATTTGAACCTTCTTCCTCTCCTTCATCCTCACTCTCCTCCCTCAGGTTTAACCCTCTTCTCAACTGCTCTTGTAACGCGTCAATCTGTCTTTGGAAGGCTTCCAGTGTATCTCTTCCACCAGCATTTCTGCCACTTTGACCACCTCTGGCACCACCACGCCTACCAGGCATCACTCTTGGAGGCATCTTTCTTGACTTCGACCCACTACCACAGTCCTTGTGCGAACTGCCTCACGATCGACGATCTGTCCACACGCTCAAGAAAACCCACTCTGATACAACTTGATGAGGGCATAGCCCGAGACTTAGAAAATAACCCACAAATAAGAGAATAATTTTGTGTGTTTAGAAAATGGGGCTTCTTACATGCAGAGGGATCTCAAATTTAGTTCTCTGACACATACAGAAGTTTATAAGAAACTCTGAGAATCACCTTTTGCAATATCGCGAGAGCTTGTCCCCAAAAAGTTACCCAAAATTAGAAACCAGCCCATAAATAGAGGCTCCTATTTGGTTTGGAGCCAAAACAACATTCAAATTTGAGTTTAGGTGGTTTGAAGCCAAAAATTAACAATTCAAATTTCAAAGAACATTGCAATTGTATCTTTCTAGAAGTGTCAGATTCGGAGACCGCAACTTTTTTTGATCAGGACTCGGTCGAACCGTTTGAACCCGTTGGAAGGTCGAAGTCAATAATGCACTTAAAATGTGCTACACCAATTTTTGGCAGGATTTGGGCCGTTCAGGGAACTCTAAGTGCCTCAAATCTAACTTAGAATATTTTCAAGTGCAAATATGGGAAACTAAAACTGCAATATCTTTCAACCCAGGAATAGAAAATAAAAACCGTAAATTGGAAATTTTATTATGAAAAAAAGGGTATCCAAAAATGTAAAAACATCTAAATACTGAGAAATTTGAAATTTTAACTATTTTTGGGTGATGCAAGATTGCACTTACACCACTGGATGCTCCTGCATCAGACACCCAGGGTAATTTGAGAAGTGACACCGTCACGTCTCAGATGGTGGAGGAAAACCCAAACGGTTGACCTTTTCCTTAGGCAACCACGATGAATCTTCAATAGGCCTTCCTTTCCATTTCACCAGATATTCTTCATACTGCTTGTTCTTGGTACTCCTTCCCACACGACTATCCAGGATTTCTTCAATCTCCTCCTTTTCTGAAGTAGGTGCTAGAATCCCACACTGTTCCATCGTTGGTACTTCCTCTGCGCCACCTTCATGATACTCTGTCAAATCTGAAATGTTGAACATAGGGGAAATGTTGAATCCATCCAACAACTCTACCTCATATGCATTCCCTGAATCATGCCTCTTCAAAATTTTACAGGGACCGAACTTCTTCATCTTCAATTTGTTATATGTTCTCACTGGAAACCTTTCTTTCCTCAAGTGGACCATCACTTCATCACCAATCTGAAACTTCTTATACCTCCTCTTCTGATCTGCCTTAGCCTTATACTGCATATTCATTTTGTTAATATGTTCTCTCACCTTCTCATGTATATCCTTGATGTGTTCTACAAAATCTTCGGCTTCAACACTTATTTTCTTCTCTTGGTCCATCTTCCTCAATTTTGGAGCTATTCTAGGGCTACCTCCATACACAATCTAGAATGGTGATCTACGAATGATTCTGTTGACAGAATTGTTGTAAGAAAATTTTGCCTAGGGTAAGATCAAGTCCCATCCCTTGGGTTTATCTCCTACCAAACATCTCAATAGGTTACTTAGACTCCTATTAACAACCTCTGTCTGCCCATATGTTTGTGGATAGTGTAGAAGAAGCGGGTACAACTCTGTCGCCGGCTTCTTCCTAAAGGTCCTCAAAAGTACCCCACAAATTTGGTGTCGATCTGAAACAATACTCTTTGGCGGAGACCATGTAGCTTGACCACCTCTTTGAAGAACAAGTCAGCAATGTAGATGCATCATGCCGTCTTTGACATGGAATGAGAAATGTGCCATCTTCCGAAAACCTATCAACCACCACAAGGCCCGAATCATTCCCTCATCATGTCCTTGAAACCAAGAACAAAGTCCAGCCACCCCTTATCCTCCACGGCCTCTGCAGTACCCGGTGGAGCTGATATAATCGTATTTTGACTCACTCCTTTAGCCATTTAACATACCCTGCAACTTTGGACATACTTTTTTACATCCCGTGACAACTGAGGCCAATAATAATGCCGACTGATAATGGCAATGGTCTTATCCCGTCCAAAATGTCCTGCCATTCCTCCACTATGCTTCTCCTTTATCAGGTTCTCCCTCATGGAACTCCTTGGGATACACAATTGACTTCCCTTAAATAACATGCCATCCTGGATTATGAAATCCAGCCACCTTGTCCTGTCCACTGTAACAGGTTCCTTGCAAACTTTCCAAGCCTCTGTGAAATCAGGATCTTCTGCGTACAGTGTCTTAAGTTCATTGAACCCAACCACTTCAATCTGCATCTTTGTCATCAATATATGCCTCCTACTTAAGGCATCTGCAACCCTATTTGACAATCCTATGTTTTAAAACAAAGGTATAACTTCGCGAAAACTCTTACCCATTTCATATGCTCTCTCGATGCATCTAATTTTCCGTGACTATTTAGGTACTGCAAGGCCTGATGATCAGTATATAGAACAAATTCCTTCTGCAACAAATAATGTCTCCATTTCTTCAATGCTTGAACTATTGCATAAAATTCCTGATCATATACAAAATACTTTCTCTTGGCATCATTTAACTTTTCACTGAAATAGGCAATGGACTTACCTTCTTGGCTCAACACTGCTCCAATGGCACAACCACTGGCATCACAATCCACCTGAAACACCTTGTTGAAATCTGGGAGGGATAGAACAGGTTGCTCTGTCACCTTCTGCTTCAACAGTTCAAAACTTTTTGCCGCTCCACTGCTCCACTTGAATTCTTTTCTATCCCCTTTAATTGTTTCAATCAGGGGTCCACAAATACTACTTAAGTTTCTAATGAACTTTCTATAAAAACTAGCCAAACCATGGAAAGATCTCACCTCAGTAGCAGTTTTTGGGGTAGGCCATTCTAGAATACCCTTCACCTTCTCTGGGTCCATCTTGAGACCTTCTATTGACACAACAAACCCCAAGTACACTAACTCCCTCTTCACAAAACTGCACTTCTTCAAATTAATCAACAATTTCTCTTATTTTAACTTTTCAAAGGCTCTCCGAATATGCATCAAATGCTCATCCAACGTCTTACTAAAAATCAAAATATCATCTATATACACAATAACAAAACTTCTCAAAAATTCTTTTAGTACCTCGTTCATGAGCCGCATGAATGTGCTCAGTGCATTGGTTAGCCCAAAAGGCATGACTAACCACTCGTACAAGCCCTCTTTGGTCTTGAAGGTAGTCTTCCATTCATCTCCCTCTTGAATCCAGATCTAGTGATATCCACTCTTCAGATCAATCTTTGTGAAGTACTGAGCTCCACTCAAACAGTCCATCAGGTCATTCATCCTTGGCAGGGGAAATCTGTACTTGATTGTTATCTTGTTTATGGCTTGGAAATCTGTACACATCCTCCACTCTCCATCCTTCTTTGGTGCTAGTACTACAGGTACTGCACATGGACTCAAACTCTCCCATATCAAACTCTTTCTCAACAACTCTTGAACTTGTCTGTTCAACTCCTCATTTTCTGCTGGAGTCATTTTATGAGTTGCCTTATTTGGAAAACTGGCTCCAAGAATCAAGTCAATCTGATGACTGATCTTCCTTATTGGTGGTAAACCCTCAGGTACATTATCAGAAACTTCTTCTGGAACCTTCTCACTATTCTCCTTACTCACTCTAGGAATCAATGCATAACACACACGCTCATGCTTCATACCTTTTAAATTTTTCTTCCATCTACATAACAAATTCTAGCACTACTGCATACCTTTTCTTCGGTCTCCTTCAGGGGTTTCAACTTGTGACGAACCCCATCCTTTGTCAAGGAATAAGTGTTTGCATGGCCATCATGTATAACTCACCTATCGAACTGCCACGACCTCCCCAACAACATGTAACATGCATCCATGGGGATGATATCACAGAGTACCTCATCATGGTAGCTCCCGATCTTGAACTTTACTAGGCATTGCTCATTGACCAAAACTATGTGGTCTTTCTGCAACCAGGCAATCCGATACAGATGTGGGTGCCTTTCCCTCCTCAACTTCAACTTTGTGACCATCTCTTCTGACACCAGATTATCGGTGCTCGCACCGTCAATAATGACATCACAACATTTTCCTTCAGACTTGCACCTTGTGTGAAACAAATTCTTCCTCTGTTCTGGTTCCTTTTCCTCAGTCACTAGGGCTCTCCTAATAACTAGGGATTCTCCCCTTTTAGCATCATCTGAATGTTCAGATTGGGCCTCCTCATCTGCATGCGCAACCCTTCCACGACCTTCTGGCCTTTTGTCTGCCTTCCTTGGTGTTGTGGACATTCATAGGCTCGATGCCCTTCTTCACCACAATGGAAATATGTTCCTTTGAAACCACCTCTTCTAGATCCTTGTCCATATCTCCCTCGTCCTCTAACTCTTTGATCACCACTGTTTTGATCACGAGGGCGGTAGAAGTTGTCATTCCTTTTGCTTCGGCTGGTACCCACATCTTCACTTTTCTTTTCATCATCATTTCGGCTTCCTAAACATCTTCCATTGCCCGTTCCACTTTGACCTCCTTGTCCTTTTTTCTTTCCAGCAAATCTTTTGTTTAGCTTCTCTTCCACCTTCAGAGCAAACTGATACACTTCCTCAATGGTGGTCATTCTGAGTAGGCTTAACTCCTCCTGAATGCTCAGTCGTAAGCCATTAAGATATAGGGCTACCTTCTCCTTATTGGCCTCTGTGTGACCCGTTCTGATGATTATCTTGTGAAAATATTCAGTATATTTTTTCACAGATATGCTTCCTTGCTTCAACCCTTGCAATTTCTTCAACAAATCTAATTCATAGTCCACTGGTATGAACTACTTCTTCAGTTTCTCTACCATGCGATCCCATTTGGTGATCTTTCCTTTTCCTCTTTAATTTTTTTCCAACTGGACCTCTTTTCACCAAATACTGGCATGGCCCTTCATCTTCATTTTCACAAACTTAACTTGATCTGGGTCCTCTATTTCCTCATACTCAAAATATTCTTCTAGCTCGTTGATCCAGTCGATCAACTCTTCCAGTTTCAGACTTCCGGAATAACTGGGGACTTCTGCTTTGGGTCTTTTCCCGATCTTTGAAATGGCCCTTATTAGCCGCATTTGGTCTTGATCAATTGCTTCTTCTTCCTCTTCTACATTTGAACCTGGTTTAACCCTCTTCTCAACTACTTTTGTAACGGTCAGGGCTGCCAGCATCTCGCAGACCACCTCTAGACCAGGAATCAAGGCTCTTTCTTGACCTCGACCCACACCACGGTCCTGGTGCAAACTGCCTCACTATCGGGGATCTGTCCACACGCTCAAGAAAACCTGCTCTTGATACCACTTGATGAGGGCATAGCCCGAGACTTAGAAAATAACTCACAAACTAGAGAATAATTTTATTATTCAGAAAATGGAGCTTCTTACATGCAGAGGATCTCAAATCCTCAAGTTCTATAACACATGCAAGTTACAGAAAGCTATAGAATCACCCTTTCACAATATGCGAGCTTGTCCCCAAAAAGTTACCCGAAAATTAGAAACCCGCCCATAAATAGAGCTCCTCTTTAGTTTGGAGCTAAAACAACATTCAAATTTGAGTTTAGGTGGTTTGGCGCCAAAAAATTACAACTTGAAGTTGAAATTTCAAAAGAACATTTGCAATTGTATCTTCTAGAAAGTGCGCCAACTTCTCGGGGCCATAACTTTTGATTCGAGACTCCGATTCGTGAACCGTTTGAACCATTAGAAAGGTCTCGAAGTCAATAATGTGCTCAAAATTTTCTACGCTGATTTCAGCAAGTTTCGGGGCCATTCCAAGAACTCTAAGTGCCTCAAATCTAACTCGGAAGATTTTCATGTGCAAATCTGGGAAACTAAAACTGCAATATCTTTCAACCCAAGAATAGAAAATAAAAACCATAAATTGAAAATTTCATTATGATGAAAAGGGTATCCAAAAATGTAAAAATATCTAAAAACTGAGAAACTTGAAATTTTAACTATTTTTGGGTGATGCAAGGTTGCCCTTACACCACTGGATGCTCCTGCATCAATTACCTTACTCCAAAGGAAGGGAACACAGTTTGAATGGACTAAGAAATGTGATCAAGCATTCCAACTCCTAAAGGAGAGGCTCACTACAACACTAGTGTTGACTATCCCTGATCCTAATGGGAGATTCACAGTAATCACAAATGATTTAGGAGAGGGATTGGGAGCAGTACTAATGCATGATAGATAAGTGGTAGCTTATGAATCAAGAAAGCTCAAGTAGCATGAAGTGAACTACGTGCCTCATGATTTGGAATTAGCAGCCATAATTCATGCCTTAGAAATGTGGAGGCATTATCTTTTGGGAAAGCCATTTGAATGCAAGACAGACTAATTGGGGTTGAGATACATATTTACCCAGCCAAACCTTAATGCACGATAGAGAAGGTGGCTAGAATTCCTTAGAGAGTATGACTTTGGAATTGAATACATAAAGGGAAAAGAGAACAAAGTGGTCAATACTCTTAGTAGACAAAGACATATGACAACCATGATCTCAACAAGGTCTAACTTGAGGCAACAGGTAATTCAAAATATACTAGGTGATGAGCACTATGAAAGAGTGAAGAGCGCCCTAGAAAAAAATCCTTTGAATCATTGGTTCAACGGGTGAAAAATCGAACCAAATGGTATTTTGAGGTACCAGAGGAGAATGTATATTCTCGACTCTAAAGAGCTGAGAAATTTGGTTTTAGAAGAAGTTCACAATGCACCTTATTCAAGACACCTTGGTGTATCTAAGATGATCGCAAAGTTGAAGACTCTTTTTTTTCCCCTAAACTCAAGAAGGATGTAGTGGAGTACATAGCCAGATGCTTGGAGTTCCAACGATTCAAGGTTGAGCATGCACACCCATCTAGGTTATTGTATCCTCATGACATACCTGAGTATAAATGGCAGGTGATTAGTATGGATTTTGTACAGGGGTTGTCATTGAGCAAGAATAAGCATGATTTTATCTTGGTCGTGATTGATAAGTTGACCAAGGTTGCACACTTCATTCTGGGAAACCTTACAGATGGATTGTTGACCCTGGCTAAGAAATTTGTTCAAGAGATCTTTCGTTTGCATGGAGTGTCAGAGACTATCATTTATGATAGGGACACATGGATGACCTCAAGTTTTTGGACAACCTTGAATGTGACATTGGGGACTAAATTGAATTTCAGTTCAGCTCATCATCCTTATACTGACGGGTAGACAAAGAGGGTGAATCAGGTAGTTGAAGACCTCCTCTGAATGTATTGTATGGACCAACAGTTTAGGTGGGAATAATATTTTCCTTTGGTAGAGTTTTCCTACAACAACTCCTATCATACATCCTTAGGCATGACATCATTTGAAGCCTTGTATGGGCAGAAATGTCTTACCCCCATCAGTTGGGAGACACAAAAGGATGAGATCATAGTAGGACCTGAAATGCTTAAGGAAATGAAAATGTGGGTCATTAAGAGCATATTGAAAGAGGCAGAAGACCGACATAAGAGTTATGCTAACAAGAATCAAACTCCTAGACAGTTCACAATAGGGGACAAGGTTTTTTTGAGAGTTAAACCTCATAAAAGCTCTATTGCTTTTGGAAAGTCTTCCAAGTTGTCCCCAAGATATGTGGGACCATTTGAAGTCTTGGAAGTGATTAACCTAGTTGCTTATAGACTAGCTCTACCACTTGCTCTAGCTTGACTTCATAATGTGTTTCATGTTTCTTTGCTTAAGCCATATCATTCTGATATGACTCATGTACGAGATTGGAAATCCTTGCAGGTATAGGATCCAGGAGTGGTGCTAGTGGAGCCCATTATAATCTTGGATATATGTGGCGTTAAGTTGCAGAGCAAAGATATTGCTCAGTTTAAGGTCCAATGGGACCAATATTCAGAGGACAGTGCTACTTGGGAGGATGTGGAAGAAATAGAATGCTCCTTTCCACATTTGCTTTCTTGAAAGAGAAATTCAATAATCTTGTTTAATATTTTTGGTTTGAGATACTATGATATTTCATGCTTTAGAATTTTGATGTTGAAATAGACATATATTTCATGTCATGTTTAAATAGACATATATTTTGAAATGATGTTGAAATAGACATATATTTCATGTGATGTTGAAATAGACATATATTTTGAAATGATGTTGATATATACATATATTTCATGTGATGTTGAAATAGACATATATTTTGAAATGATGATGAAATAGACATATATTTCATATGATGTTCAAATAGACATATATTTTGAAATGATGTTGAAATATACATATATTTCATATGATGTTGAAATAGACATATACTTTGATAAGATGTTGAAATAGACATAAACGTTCAAAATTTGTTATGATGTTATTCATTCCGACTTACTAGACATCGAGACGATGTCTCTTCCAAGAGGAGAAAGATGTCATAACCCAATTTTATTGCATATTTATTTAAATACGAAAAATTGAATTATTGATGAAATCCAATTAAATATTAAATGGAGATTATAGAATATTTGAATGTTGAATATGAGGAGTTGACTAATGTTGAATTTATGAAATTCTAAAAACTATTTTTATATGTCATCAAGAATTGAACGTTACTGAACAATTTGCAAGTGCAAGTGTGTGCAGTTGCAGGGTGACAGGTTGAAGGATGAGAACACGGTTGAAGTAGGATTGTTTAGTTGGATCAAATGGTAAGCCAATTGGAATCTAGGTGCACACACCACAAATGGCATGATGACTTTCATTTGACTAATTTGCATATATAAGAAAGCAAATTTTTTTCAATATGAATTGTTTCAGTGTTTGAATGGTTAGTAGATTTATTTGTCTATTTAAACCTTGTGTTTTGAAGGAACTAAAAAGGGAATTTTAGAGAAAATTATTTTCTTTAAGTGTAGAAATATATATATATATATATATGTGTGTGTGTGTGTGTATGTAAATCGAACACCTATATATATTATACACACACACACACACATATATATCTATCTATCTATCTATACACACACACATATAAATATATATACATTATTCGAATGTATGAAAATATGTGAATGAAATCATTTAAACGCATAGAGATACAAATATATGAGTATATATATACGTATATATACGTATATATATGTGTGTACATATAAATACATATTCATAATCGAATTTGAATTTGAAATTAAGTTTATAACAAATATGTAATGAATCAGACAGAGGAAAATCAATGAATAATTCAAGGCAGACCCACGATGGTCGTGGCCTGTGAAATATTTAATACAATGTTCAAAATTAGAGGGTAGTGACAACTATGGTAGAAAAGCCATAATGATAGCAACCAACTGTATGCAAAAGTGTGGTTACCATTTTTTTGTAGAGCGGTGGAAAAAGAAGGGGAATCGATTTGGGAAGAAATCGAGAAGCAAAGGAAAAAGCAGAGAAGAGTACACGCAAGTGGGGAAATCTAAGGAAAGCCTCAACAAAAAGCTCGACCTAAGAGGTAACTCAGCTTCCTTGAAATCAATATCAAATTCTCTATCTTTATTTTCATGTTAAGTCAGTGATTATCACTACATATGTTGAAACCTATAGCACATCTTGTATATTGTTGTCTGTGTGTGCACGTCTCGGCTAAAGCCAATGGTGTAGTGTAGCAACCACCCTCAGGGGATCGCAAGGCTATGACCTACTTGTTTTAGCATTTAAATGGAGCCTAAACGACTAGCCCTCTATGCTAGGTCGAGGCATTGAACCCCTTTTAGAAGTGATTGAGTGATAGATCGCATGCTAATGAAGCCACATCGTGGCTATTGGAATAACATATTTTGATTAAATGTGTATCCTTTGGTGTTGGAATACTATAGACGTTCACATATCGAACCTATCAGAGGATTTAAACCTCTATATTTCTTCATTTGTTTGACTATGTTTTATCTTTCAATGTATCGCTTTCCATCATTAGCTAGGCTGATAATGGAAAGGAGAAAATCCTTCATTACTGAGAATGTGGAACCATGTTTGCATGAAGAAGATTTCCCTTGTCCATATGAATTGATGTAATGTATAAGTTCAAATCTTTAGAGCCTTATAAAGGAATTGATCCTCATGATCAATAGGAGTATTTTTACTTGAATAACATACAGATTTGAGTCTACATGATATATATTATTTTGCATGTGTTATGGGATAAACTATGATGCCCATAAGGGAAATTTCATTTGTGGCTTGAATTTATGAAGGAACCAACCAACCCCTAAAATGGGTCAAATCTAGAGCCATCATAGTCTATTTATTTGCAGCCTGAAAAGACACAATTATGGTTGAAAACTGAGTTTCTAAGCATTCTTGATTGAAGTAGTTGCTCAAGTATAACATCAACAAGTATGTCAATCATAGATTTCTTTATACTATTATAATGCCTTTGAAATTTCTAGAGAGGAAAGTGTTTAGCATTTGAATATAGAAATTTTATCCTTATGTATGAATTGGGACTATTTGATTGTTTATTTTCAGAACAACAAACCGATTAAATGACATTATTTTACCCTTAAATGTAACTGTTTAGTAGGAAACAGTACTTGTTTTGTTAAAACAATGAATGTTCATATGTAAATAGCTTGTTTAATGATTGTTTAGTATGTACACAACTTACTTTATAACTGTTTGGTAGGAAATAGTACTTTTTTTCTTTAAAAAATGAATGTTCATATGTAAACAACTTGTTTAATGTCTGTTTAGTATGTAAACAACTTAATTTATGACTATTTAGTAGGAAATAGTACTTGTTTTGTTAAAGCAATGAATGTTTGTATGAAAACAATAATGTTAGAATTTAACAGCAAGTGAGAAATTATTATCTTAGACTTGCTTGGAATAGTTATTGTGATTATGAAATGTCAATTAGAATAATAATTATTTTAGAATGTATGCACAAACTTTAACATTAGTAGGCACATATATGTGTATACACATAGACGTCATCTGTGTACATACACATACTTGTGGCATACCTTCTTAATTTGTTTATTAGTACATTTTAAAAAGGAAAATGCTTAAGATGTTAAGTAGAAAAAGGTCATAAGAATGATATGAATGATCATTGAAATACTCTATGAAACATATACTCTAAATTTTGTTTAGAGTATATATTTGTATTATGTTCCTTCTTTTGAAGACTTGCATAAAAGAATATTTAAAATACTAGAACAAAACAATGATACCTTAGTTGAGTAGAGCACCTATGGGTAGTTGCTGCTAGAAGGTAGATAACTATTATATTAGAAATTTACCTTTCGAGACAGGTGCTGAAATGGAGTTTAGAGAGTATAGGTTTTCTTTTCTAGAACCTATTGTTTTTTGTTGTTGAAACACACTTATTATGCTTGGCCAAGCAATATGGTTCATTATGTATGTATGAATGAAATCTATGATTTCACTCTTTGTCATTCCTAGCATAGATCTTGCACTTTCTTTTCTAATTTTAGATAGAAATTTCATGTTGATGTATGGGCATGCACCAGATTCCACCTTGCAGGGTCGGGCATTCTTCAAGTCAGAAAAATATTGGGGAAGTGTAAGCTTCGTGGTTGGGCGGTAAAGCACTTCAACCATGTTCTCTTCCACCAATGGAGGTGAGTGATGAAGAGAACCTAAAGTTGTTCCCAAATTATTAAAAGTCTATAATGTAACTTGATGTAATTATTCATGCACTTGATGAGAAATGTACTATGTAATGACATTGTGGCCTTAGGTGCCAAGTAAAACTTGATATTGTAATTTGATTTTTGAAGTGAATATAAGAATCTTTGGCTCATTTAAATGGATATGTGTAGCTATGATTGAATTTAGCCACTACTTATTTCTTTTTAATTATGATTACATTCATGAGTCATTTACAATAATAATATTTAAGTAATAATTTAGGAATGGGTTATTATAGGGAGATACCAAAGAGAGAGAGATAGAGAGAGGATGTGGGAGAGACTTGAGAGGGAGAGAGAGGGAGAGAGAGAGAGAGGGAGAGGGAGGAGGAGAGGGAGAGAGAGAGGGATAGGGAATGGGAGGCACGAGAGAGAGAGAGAGAGAGAGAGAGAGAGAGAGAGAGAGAGAGAGAGAGAGAGAGAGGAGAGAGAGAGAGAGAGAGAGAGTCAGGAGAGTCTTGAGGGGAGAGAAAGGGAGAGATATAGGGAGGAGAGGGAGAGAGAGAGCTAGAGGGAGATGGAGAGTGTGAGTGTGTGTGTCAGAGAGAAAGATAGAGAACTAAGAGAGAGAGGGAGAGGAGAGAGAGAGAGAGAGAGAGAGAGAGAGAGAGAGAGAGAGAGAGAGAGAGAGAGAGAGAGAGAGAGAGAGAGAGAGAGAGAGAGAGAGAGAGAGAGAGAGAGGAGAGAGCATTGAGATGGAGAGAGACCTGAGAGGGAGATGGAGTGTGTGTGTGAGAGAGAGATAGATATAGAGATAGATACAAAGATAGAGACAAAGACAAAGAAACCCCGAGAGAGAGAGAGGAAGAGAGGGAGTGGAGAGACTTGAGAGAGAGAGAGAACTAAGAGGTAGAGAAAGGGATAGAGAGACCGAGAGGGAGATGGAGAGTGGGAGTGTGTGTGTGTGTGTGTGTGAGAGAGAGAGAGAGAGAGAGAGAGAGAGAGAGACCTAAGAGGGAGAGAGACTTTAGAGGGGGGAGACTTCAAAGGGAGGGAGAGAGAGGGAGAGGGAGAGGGGGACAAGGAGAGTGAGAGGGAGAAGGAGAGTGAGAGGGAGATGGAGAAAGAGAGAGGGAGAGGGAGTGGGAGGGACTAGAGAGAGAGAGAGAGTTAAGAGGGAGGGAGACTTCAAAGGGATGGAGGGAGAGAGAGAGGGAGAGGGGGAGATGGAGAGTGAGAGGGAAATGTTGAGGGAGAGAGAGGTGGATAGGGAGTGGGAGGAACTTGAGAGAGAGAGAGGGAGTAGGAGAGAGAGATAAAGATAAATATATATAGAGGGACAAAGAGAGGGAATGAAGGATGGAGAGAAAGGTAGAGAGATAGGTCTAGAGCTCAAGGAGAGTGAGAGTGCGAAAGATAGGTATAAAGAGGGACAAAGAGATAAGGAAGGAAGAAGGGATGGAGAATTAGACAGTTAAGTCTAGTGTTCAATAGATTGATAGGGAGAGGTCTAAAGAGGTACAAAGAGAGGGAGGGAGGGAAGGAGAAACAAGTGGAGGTATAGGTCTAGAGCTTAAGGGGAGACATAGTGAAATATAGAGAGGTAGGGAAAGGGACAGAGAGACCTGAGAGGGAGATGGAGAGTGTGAGTGTGTGTGTGTGTGAGAGAGATAGACCAGAGAGAGAGAGAGAGAGAGAGAGAGAGAGAGAGAGAGAGAGAGAGAAGGATGGAGAGAGGTAGAGAGATAGATCTAGAGCTCAAGGAGAGAGAGAGTGAGAAAGACAAGTCTAAAGAGGGACAAAGAGAGAAGGAAGGAGGGAGGGATGGAGAAGTAGATAGTTAAGTCTAGAGTTCAATAGATTGATAGGGAGAGGTCTAAAGAGGTGAAAAGAGAGGGAGGGGTAAACAAGTGGAGGGATAGGTCCAAAGCTTAAGGGGAGACAACGAAATATAGAGAGGTAGAGAAAGGGACAAAGAGATATGATGATTTATGAAGATTTGTTCACCTCCTTACTACAAAAAATATAAATATTTCATTATTGATTACTTTTTCTAATGTTTCAAGTATTTTGAGATGAGTGTTACAAAAAATTCATGAAAAAGAGACTTTGCATGTGAAAGTAGTGAGCATTTGATGTTTCAAAAATGAAATATTAAGTTCAAATGATTATAATTATTATTTTTGTGTACAATATAGAAACACTACCTAGTTTATTGCATATAGATCTCAATCACATTTCCAACACCTGTAAAAAATCAAAATTTTGATAAGAAACACAAAAGTTATGCCTATTTTACTAAAGAGGGGTTTTTAGGTCTTCAAAACGGATATTCATTTTGTTTTTCAAAATAGATATCCATTTCAAACGGATATCCGTTTCAAATAGATATCCGTTTTGTCTAACAAAGTTTGCAACCTTGGGATTTCCCTCGGATTTGCCTTGGTTTTTGGCTTGGGATTGCCAAACTTGGAAAGTCAATTGAAAAAACATGTTTACAAAATTTCCTTAGTTTTCTGAAGTTTTCCCTTGTGGCTAATGATTTTTTTTAATCCAAATTTCATGAAATGAAAAGGGTTTATAGAAAAAATCATCAAATTTCCACCAATATAAGATATGCCTTAGTTTGAATTTAATAAATAATTATTATTGATTTTCTACATACATTATGACTAAAGTCTTGATTGATAGGCTGATTGAAAAAATTCCATAACTTTCAAAATATTTCACAATTTTTGAATCTAAAAGATGTCACATTCTGTGCTTTGCATACTATAGGATAAAAAAAATTGAATTTCATAAATTTTTGACCAAGTTATGGTGGTCAAACAAACACATTTTAATAATTCTAAAATGCTCTAATAAAAAATCATAACTAATTATTTACATGCAAAAAAATACAAAAAAATATCCGGCACATCCAAGCATGTGTCCTCTACATATATTGAAAGTTTCATAATTTTTATTTATTTATTTCTTGTACTTAGGGTGGTCAAACATACATCTGCTTCTTATCCTTTTCTTGAAAAATTTAGTACCATTGCATTGAAATTTGAAATTTTCGCTAAATAGATTTACTTTTTTCCACAAAAGGACTAGTAGCCTAGAAACTACATTCAATTTGCTACAAGTTTTGTTCTTACATATTTTTCAAATTATGTTAATAACCTATTCAAATTTTTATGTTAAGTTGTCTAACTCTATTTTTCTGAATTTTCATTGCCACTTAGGGGCCTAGTTTGGACCCCCATGATCCTGCACATAACCAAAAATTTCTTTCTTTTGAGCATCTTTGTCAAACACTCTTAATTCAAAAGTAGTTAAAGAACCAAACATTTGATCTCTAGAATATTAATCCAAATTCTGATCTTCCTCAATAGCAGAAACTTTAACACTATAAGCTTTAGGAAGAGTTCTCAATACCTTTTTCAAAACTTTGCTTTCCTCTAATTTTCCACCAAGACATTGATGGCATTGATAATTTCATCCACTCTGAGCATGTAGCCTACAATATTTCATCTTTTGACATCCTTAGGGTTTCAAATTTGGCTTTGAAATTCTGCATCTTTTCTTTCTTGACCTTATCATCTCCTTCATAAATGCTCTCCAACTTTGTTTAGATCTCTTTAGTAGTTTTGAGGCTTATCTTTTTTACAAGTTCTGAATCAAAAAGCCCACTCAAGATAGCATTCCTTGCTTTTCTGTTATTCTCATAATATTTGATCTCATCATCACTTGTCAAAGGAGTAGTAGGCATAGTATATCCATTTTCAACTGACTTCCAAACACCAAATCCTAATGAGATAAGAAAAGATTCCATCCTAGTTTTTCAAAAATAATAATTTGATCCATCAAATATAGGGACCTTGACACCATTCCTATGTGCCATTTGAATCTACCTCAAGTGGTTAAGCTTCTTCCAAGGAACCGCATATCTGATACCAATTTTTAGACACACAAGACAACTGAGAGGGGGTGAATCAGTTGTACATTAAAAAATTCAAACCCTCATTAACCTTCAAACCCTTATTAAGTATTAGCATGAATGTAAACAAACTGAAACATCAAAACATCAACAACCATACACAATAGAACACTAGATTTACATTGAAAACCCTAATCAAAGAAAAACCATGATGAGGATTAACTCAAATATATATGAATAACAACACTGAATACAATAGGCTCACTGTTGGAAGGGATCACTACCCCAAAATAAAAAATGGCTCACTTCCAAGGGCTCACTGCCCAAAGGAATCACTTTCCAGAATAGAAGAGAATAGAAGAATATTTTTATAAGGAGGTTCATTACCTTAGAGCAACAAGAAGATCCACCACAACTCTACACAATCTACAACCTTTAGCTTGTTTCCTCCAGCAACTTCAGGCACATTGAAAATGTAGGTACCTTCTGCTCATTGCTTCTGGTAGCCTTAGGTGTTTAAGATCACACTTAGATCACAACACATGATCACATTTACATCATCCTTCATATCTACCATATCTAACAATTGGAATTTCTTATATATCCTTCACAAACTCAAACAACCTTGTCTAGGTTGGCTTCAATGAAACATATGCACCTAAAATATGCAACCAACAAATAGGTCGACACCAAACATTTCTACAATGGAAAGAAGTGAAGTCAGAACACAACAAGGGTTAACTAGGACCCAAATCTACACTAACACACCTCACCATGCTTCCACAAACCACAAAGAACATCCTCAAGTAATGTTAATATACGAGGTCAACCAAACCTATATTAACGCTTCCAAAAAATCAATTCACTCTTCACCAAGTCTAAAAACATCTTCCAAACCACAAAGCAACATTACAAAACATCCACACAACATCCTAGAATATTCCAACACCATTAGAATATTCAAAAACTCTATCGCAACCACTTGAAACTAAGAACACTTTACATCATGTACAACCAACAACACTATCACATACATACAACTCACTAACCAACCTTTTAGAAAAACTGAACACACAACACTCCAAGGGAAGGTAGGTACAAACAACATTAGCATGTTCTCAAATCCACAAGACAAGAAACTTCAATGTGGAGAAATGTGGAGCAATTCCCTTTCTCCAAAACAACCTTCTTCACAGGAAACACACTATCAAATACATCTTTCATTGTCACACGATCCTAAACTTGAAACTCTAGATATGGGATCAATCCAAACCACACAAGAACATATTCAACCATGAAGAAATGTGGAGCATAATGCAAAATGCAACTCTGCACCCTTGTACACTCTCTTATTCAAATTTTATCAAAAGAACTTGGAAACCAAGTGAACCAGTTGCATCAACAACACCTACTCATAAACACAAACACCTTCTTATCAAGAACACACTAGAGATTGCAACAATCTCCCCATCTACAATACCAACAATATCCTCACCAACAACATTTCCTTAACACCATACTAGAGGTTGACATAGGTTGACATCAATGAAAACACTAAAGACTAAGTGAAACAATCTCCCTATTGACATCAATGACAACACTACAACAATATCCAAAATTAGTGTATCTACAATATGTATACATTGATATCATTTCAGGATCATGTATCAAATATTGAGATAGGTTGTAGAAGATTGGCTAAGGCACTAGCTATGTATACCCTAAGGTAGTATCATGACTTTTTGGTCTACATCCATTCATTTTACAAGATAAATTGTCTTGATATTCAAATTAAATAATGGCCATGCTATGAAGATATTATATCTAAAAACTCAAGTCTTCACACTTTCCATAGTCAAAGTTATAGTTGACAGTGTTTTGGTTTGTGTCTTAACAGTGCAATGCAATGATGAAGGTTGGCTAGAATGCTTTGCATTCCTTCGAAGATACAAGATTGGTCTTGCAACTTTGAGTACATGATAAGTAGTGATCAATACATATTATCTAGCAGTATCAAGTGTGTTTAAAATCCACAAGCTTAATCTTCAATTAAGTATGTGTTGCAGTTGATCTGAAATGCTATATTTCTACATTTCCAATAAGCTTCTTTAGTTGCACCAACATTTAATGATCAAATATTTTTGGAAGAGGTTGTAGGGATATTGTAGATTACCTTCAGTGTACATATCTTGATCTGCATGGTGTTTTTGGTATCTCCCTGGTGGTGTGAAGTCAAGCAGTAACAATGTTGTTGGCACTTGTACTATTTGGGCTAACATGACTTGTTTTCTTCATTTGCGGTTGATCCTAATCAATTGATATTATTTTTAAGAATGTGTGGTAATGATCTAAGTCCTCAAAATAGTGTGTGTTGATCCACAACCAAAGTTCTTTCATCTTAAATATGTTTTGGAGCCAACCAGTCCAACATCATTTGTTACATCTAAGGGTCATCTTGGAGATGACCTAATTAGAAGTTTTGTTATGTTGCATAGGATATTTATAGAAGGAAAAATTATTTGTGAAGGGAGGTGTGTGTGTTGGATGTGAATTAAGCAGAATGTTAAATATGAAATATCTAAAATTTGTATGATGGAGTAAAATATGTGAAAAGTAACTCAATATCAACATAAGTTAGATGCCTCATTTACAATAGTTTAGTCTTAGTTTAGTATCATAATTTCATGAACCCTTCTTTGAGATAGTGAGTCTCATCAGGTCCTATGTATCTTGCTCCTAAATTTTTATCTGCTTCTGTGTTTGCAAGTCAATAGGTAGTGAGCCTTAAACTACATTGTAAATCATTTTAAGCAGTGAGCTTTTATATTGTGAGTTAACTCTCACTATGGTTTTTCCCTCATTGGGTTTTCCACATAAAATTCTTGGTGTTATTTTGTGGTGCATGTTTTCATTTATGTTATTCTTTCATTTCATGTGATGTGATGTTTTATCTATAAATGGAAATGTTTTAATTTCAATATATGTTGATTCACCCCCCCTCTCGACATTGCTTACAAATGAGTTCACAAGTACTTCAAGGTTGCCATCTGTTATTCCATACTATCATATATATTTTTTCCAGCTAGTCAATGGGTTTTCTTGATCATCCTAGATCATTTGAGGTAGGAGTGTCTTAATTGTATTGGGCTATTGTGTGTGTTTGCTTTTCCTTTTGCATCCTTTGTGTTGTGTGTTCCATTTTTGGTTTTTGTATAGTCTCTTATTTCCTTGGGTGCCCTACTGTTTCTATTTGACTCTATAGCCCAATAGATTTAAGGCACTTATATTTGACCAAATATTTTGGGTTTTCTCTACATCTGCAAGGTCCTTTTCCCTAGTTAGAGCCAACTTTTGGCCTCATTTTGACACCACCAAGTTTAAGCTTTTCAAATCGAAATAAATTCATTGCCATGTAACAAACTCCTTTGTCAAGTCATTTTTAGTCCCAAAAAGTAGTGTTCCATTCTTTCTATACCATAAACCAAAGGATTATTTATTCAAGATTAGGTTTATACAATGCCAAAACATCCAATAATGGGTTGTAAAAACTCACTAAACCTATAAGACATTTAAATATTTACAATTTATTTATCCAACACCATGAATCTAGTCTCAATGCCATGAATATTACCAATCAAAGAAAACCAATGACATTCAAACCATTTATGAGGAAGAGTAATCACACTTACAAGAGAAATGTTGTTAACAATTGCTTCCATGTCTATCATTCTCTTACTCCAAATGTAATATTGTCCCATAGCCTTGGTAAGTTCCTTGTCACTAATGAGGGTATAGATATTACACACAAACATAGAAGATATGTCAATGCTAACATTATGTCGAATTAATCCTTTCATGAGATCCATACCAAGCACTTCTAAAATTGCAGACAAGATATCACCACCTTTGAATAATATTTTTTTCTCAATCTAGCTTTACTGATCTCCACAAGGATGGCCATATACTATAATTCACCTTGACAAAGTGAATGAGAAGATCAATTGTGAAAGAGCCTAGAAATGAGAGAGTGAAATAAATTTTTATCATATAGCTAAGGAGTGAGAAGTATCTAGAAAAAATAATGAGGCCAAAACCCTATTGAACTAAACTAAATGTATGAGAAGTATCACTCTGACATAAATATTGATTGGTACATGATGCCAATGAATGCTCATAGAAGATGGAATAATTATACCAACATCAAGATTAAATGTGTTAATAGTTCCATACCTTGATAAGGCTAGGTCAACCATTAGTGACAATGTGTGACAACTAAAGATGATAAAATACATAGTATAACACAAAATTCATTCAAAGTGATATGTTTTTTTTAATTAATAGACCATATTTTCTATATACATAGAATGATCACCATGAAATTTCCATTAATTATTATAGTGTTAGTGTTGCATGATTTAAAAAATAAGAAAACAAGCAAAATTGATTCAACTTCTACTTCGTTCTAGCATCAATTCCCTCAAATTATCTAGAAACTAACCTTTTCTAGGATTTTCATGAGTAACCTCCAATTACTTCATATGATTTGCTAATATTAAGCTTGATTATCATGCTTTTTTTATTTGTATTGGAAATTGAGTGATTTCTTTCATGTCTAGTTTCAATATCTTCAATGATGGATCTTTCCAAGATTAAGCCACTTTGTTCTTGGGAATTTAGAAAATGAAGCACTATTTTTAGATGGTTCATTAACTTTGAGATGATTTTATATAGATTGTTACAAAGGGATATTTTTAAAAATTTAATTAGAGACTCAAGATAAAAATTCTTGGGGATCCATGTAATAAAATTAAAATTGAGTTCTTTTAATAACTTTTGTATATGTGGACTTCACTATAAGCCACCACAATTTATTTTTCGATGATATACCGACATTTCTAGAAGAAGGAAACATGAAATCCATTAGGCATTAGGGGTCTATTTGAGTTCACTTACAAGGAATTCAAATTGATCCCCTCCTTAGTGAAAGGAACCATTAATATTTGAATATCTTCACTTGTGATAATGAAGGGAGTGAACTATAAAAAGTCTATTTTCTCCAAGTTTGAATCCTTCTCACTTTCAATTAATGCACTAATAAAGAATATTGATTCAACACTAATGAGTTTAGGATCAGTTAGAGATTCTCCTCTATAATATTTGATAGAAGTGATTTTAGTAGCTCCTCCTTTTTCTAGTTATGAAAATATTTTATGTTCTTTTCACCTTTAGCTAGCTAAATTTCTCAATACTTTTTCTTGTATATTTTTTTCTTGGACATCTATTAGTTTTGAGAGAAGAAATATTTCCTTCATGAATTGGTCCTAGTTCATCCCTCTAACTATGATTAATCGCTTAAGAGTATTCAGTTCCATTCCAATCCTTTCATTTTCAATAGAATATCCTCAAAAATTGTATTATTGTTCTAATATTTGTGGATGTTTTAGGACTATGAGTTTTTTTACTAGAGCACACATCTTGGTGCTTCCTACTTTTAGTATCTCACTTTACCAATGTTTGACAAGATCTATTAAGGATTAAATCTTAAAACTAAATATTTTTAAAGTTAGATGATCTTCAATGACTTGTAAAGTCAAAGGGAAATGATTTAAACCCAAGCATATGACTATTTCACATTTTATAGAATCATGATACTCAAGCCATTTGGGAAAGAAAAATATATCTAATCTCATTACAAATTTTCTTAAACCTAGCCTTTTGCTTGCCCATATGAGTGTTCCATTCATAGGTGTTAAATTTAAGAGTGTATTTATATAAATAAAGGAAATCAAATTAATTTGACTTAGTGACCCTTCTTATAGCTCCTTGTTTGTCATTTGAGGTCAATATTATAGTAAAATAATCATATCCCATGTATAACTAATTTATGATGGGTTTTATGATGCATTAAATTATTTCACATGGTTATCTCCTGAGTGTAGGGAAATTAGATTCATATATGGGTAAGTGAAAAAAGATGAGGGGCCAAAAAGGGGTCTTAAGTGGCCACTTTTTCTTCTTCTGAAATTTGGAAATAATGACCATGGATGAGAATTTGAGGATCTAGTTACACTCAAAATTTTAAGATGCAACAAAAACAAGGTTCATAGTGCTTTGAATCTAATTTATAAACTACTAATTTTATTTGAAAATGGTAGAGATTAAGGGGTTCAAAAAAGGGAGCCAAAGAAGTTGGTGTTGTTTTTGTCAAAAAACATAACATAGCATATGTTGTGGCTCCCTCAAAGATTAAATTTTATTTAGTATTTTTCTTAGATAAAAGGAATTACAGCCTATATATATTATATAATAGAAAGAGAATTACATATGTTGAATTTTTCTAGAGCATTACAAATGCCATATTACTGCCAACCCTACATGCAAATTTGCAAGTCTATTAACTACACAATTACACCCCATTTTGTAGATATGCAACTTTTGCACAAACCAATATGCATTGACATTACATGCCTTTTGATATCTGTCAAGAAATTTGTATCAAACATTATACAGTTCGAAAGAAATCCCCGGTGCACCATTTTGCAGATAAGCAAACTTCAACAAAGTATGCATGAAAACCTTATAAACATCAAAAAATTGAAACCTTAGTTCAACTTCATATCACTAAAATGCTCTCAAAATTTGCATTTTATTATTAACAATCCTTTCTACTCCTCCATACATTCAATTTCCATTGAGTTTTCATCTTGAGCTTCAACACCCTCATCCAACTGCACCCCATGTGCAAGGAAACCATGCCCTTCCTTGGACTCCCTTTTAGTTTGCATTCCATGAACAATTCACGTACGAGCAGTGAAGCCATAACCTACATCATTTCCCCCTTCTGGAACATTATACATAGCAACCTCCTCAAAACGATCCTCCACAGGTATAGGGAATTCTCCCTTTGCAACAAGCCAAATTGAAAGCCATTGAGGGGTGGATGAGGAACATGGGAATGAAGAAAAGTAATGGCATAATACTTTTCCTTAATGTCTATGTCCATTGTAGTGAAAATCCTCTTTCAATTCTTCCACAAAGCCCTTAATAGTATGCTATCATTCTTGTATTGTAAAGACAATTTGATAACATCATACACATCTTGGAAACCTTGGCGCTGCTTAATAAACTCTTTGGGAAAAAATCCACCAATGTACCCTTCCCCACTAAAAATATTATACTTTTGAGCAGCATCTAAAATTGAATTATTATCTAGAAATTGAGGTTTCACAAAATTTTCTACAATTTCCTCCAATTCTCCTAGAGACTGAACTAAATCCATGTAATTAGATAGAAAAATAGATAGCACTTGAGAAGGGAAAATAATCTTTCTTTCCCTTAGACTGGTGACTTCAATTCCAAGAACCGTGTGTACATAGTCTTCTACTCTTGGGAAATCCACTTTGAAGATAACCTCCTGTGAGTACCTTTAAAAAATCTGCAAACACTATACTCAAACAAGGGTTAGTATCAACAAATCCTTCAAGAATACTCCTATGAAATACATTGTAAATGTTCCAAAATGCCACAAAAGATAAAGAAAAGCCAAATGCATGATGAAAACATTCAACAAATTACCTATTCCATAGTTGGATTGGTGTCACATGTGCTAGTGACCCTTTCCCAATCCTTGACCAAAGCTCAAATTGTGCAAATGCAAATGGAGATGGTGGAGTGATGATGAACAAGATCAAATCTCAAATGAAGAGAGTAACCTTGCATGAAATTGTGAAGGATTTGCTTGAGGATGATGCACCTATTTAAAGATTTTCAAAATGCCAAGCGTTGAAGAGGGACCAATGTGGGATAAAAAACAAGCCAATGAGATAAGGACACTTGTCACCATGTGATTAGTTGATGTATATGCAAGATTTGGGAAGAGTGCCCAAGAGGGGGAGAATTCAAATTCAAATTTGCAATAAATTTTGAGAGGGGGACAAGAAAGAAGAGCAATAAATGCCCTGTTTGACTTGTCATGTTGAGGGAAAATGAGTGTTTTAATAAATCAATAAAATTGATTTATTGTGCAAGTGGCTAGGTCTAGATAATGCAAGTGGGATGTGATTAGCATTAGATTAGGATTAGATGATGATCATGTTGATTAATGCTGATTAGATGAGTTGACATTTTGGACTTTGATAATTGATTTATTTAAATCAGAAAAGGTTGGAAAGTGATTTAGGATTTGATTTAAATGGATTCCTGATTTATTTAATTAAATGGATGATGAAGGTTGAATGATAATGTTTATTTGATAAATGAGATTATTTAATGAATGGATTAAAGGTGATGAATGGACCTAATGCAACATCTAGTTCGGTTGATAAATGATCCTGATCAAATGTAGAATGTAAATTTTGCATGTCTACATTTTGCCCCTCTTTGAAACAATGTACTTGTTGCGTTGGTTCAAAGAATAAACTTGCCGCAATCGAAATTAAAAAATTTCATGATTTTTCAGATGCCCCAGCGGAAAGAAGTACACTGGTACATTGCCCCCTCGAGAGATCGAGCGAAAAGATTCGATTTGAGGGTCGATCTCGCGATAAAGAGGTTCAAAATGGGTGGTTATGGATGACGATGCAAAGATGATTTCAAGATGCTTAGAATAACAAATCTATATTATTCTAAACAAATTAAATGATGATATGATATGAGATGGATGAGATGGATGATGTGATATGCTGTGATTATGCAACGGATGATTTATGATATGCTTAGACTAACAGATCTATATTATGATGATGATATGCATGTGAGATGATATGCAAAATACTGATGTTTCCTATTATGTTGATATGAATGATATGTGATATGCTGACTATTTGTAGATGCAAGATGGATGCATGATGGATGCATGCGGATGCATGATGTTAGTCTGGAAATGAGATGATGACAAGAGGATCCAACAAGTCCATGATTGGTCGAGACTTTATTAGAGATGATGATGATAGATGATGATGATGATTTGCTTATCAAGGATTGGGATTTTCAAAGGGTCACTTACTTTTATTTTTGATAACACGCCTAAGTACGATGCATCAAGGTATGAAGGACCAGGATGGCGTGGTACTTAGTGTGATGGACTTTGACTCAACAAGCGGATAGGAGTATTCTTGTTCACACCTGACATACGGAAACCTTGCTAGGATGCACTTTAGAAGTCTCAAACATCTCGGACCAAAACGGAAAGGTATAACCAATCAATGCAATAGTCAACAAGGTATCTGAAACCTCCTCCATACATATCTAACAAAGCAAGTATTCACCAAGTTATTTTACAAGAACGTCCAACAAGCACAGCAAACAAAAGATAATGATCGTTGCCCCATTCCTATTTCTCTAAATCCTCTGTTTTGGGATATCATCGAGACGTCCTTGGAATGAGTGCAAAATAAGATAAGTCAAAAGATAAAGACCAAGTAAATAAACAGACTAATGCTCTTCAATACCGCTAATGGAAAAGGATGTGTTTTCTAAGGATGATAAGCGAATCTTATTGCCAAAAGATAATGCCCATTGTAGGAAGGATTCATCCTAGGACATGTTAGTGGATGGCGGCACGTCATTTCGTTTATGAGGGATGATTGATATGGGACAAATTCAGATGATGGTGTTACCGATATGAAGAGATGACCAATTTGTTTACTCACTGTCCTAGACTTAAGACTTGATGCTTTTGAGTTCTACTTTTTAACCTGCTAGACTTGTTTCTAACTGTTTCACCAAAGGTTGAGGATGACGATCAGATTTATTATGAATGGTGTTTATTGCGGGTGCAAGCGAGATGAGGCGGATGGATTTTTTCAAATATTTGGATGTTTTTGGACGTTTTGCAATGTTTTGAGGCTGTTTTTGGTAATTTTTCGAGGTTTTACAAATGTTTTGATTTTTTAGTTTTCCAATGTTTTTGGGATTTTCTAAGATTTTGACCGAGAGACTAACCTAAAGACCTATCCTAGGGGCCTCGGGGGCTTATCGATGGATTAGCCCTTGCCCTCACGTTATACAGCAGAGACCCATTAGTTGATGACGGCCGATTTCTGGATGAGATATGCAGCAGTGAGATGTCGGGTTTATTATGGCCGGACTCCTATGGGAATGACCTAAATGTCTCGAGGATGATCGAATCAACCTTGCCTACGTTCAAGCTCGGAGGCGGCGTAGTTCGACAAAACGACCTTGTTTTGGATTTTGATATGTTTTGAATGTTTTGGATTTTTGGATTTTACGATATTTTTAGTTTTTACGATTTTGGATTTTTTGGTTTTACGATTTTTCGATGTTTTTGGATTTTTTACAGTTTGAGTTTTAAGACCATACACGAATCAGGTCGATGAAACATACCCCGGTGTGATGCAATAATTTCTCCAGATAAAAGGCGGGGATAAGTATTGTGAGAATGGGCGAGTAGTACTAGGAGGATCCTTAATCTGGAACACAAGACCAAGCTATGATGCGGATGCGAATGGATGTGTGATGGATGGAGATATGGATGAGATGGATGCAAAATGGATGGATAATGTAGATCGAGCCATAAAGATCCTGGTGGATGGAAAGTGCTTATTTACACAAGGTGCCTGTTTGCCAGGTTTTCACCGAGGTACTTGCCCAAAGTGCCACAGAAGTGGTTTTCACTAGAGGACGATTTTTCTTTCTTTACTATTTTTTTGATCCTTTTTACATTTTTTTTTTTTTGGATTTTTTTGGTTCATACCTTGAAAATTGAGCATAAACTTTTTTGAGATGGGGCCTGTCATGGGCTCCTATGAGAAGTTCCCCTTGGTGTTGATGGTGATATACTAATTTGTAGCTTCTTTGTGACGATGAGGCCCTAACCAATTGGGTTCGAACTTTCCTTTGCTGTTGGGATTTGGGACATTCTTCTGATTTTCTTTTAAGACTAGTTCTCCAACTTGGAAAGTCCTGCTTCTGATCCTCTTGTTGTAGCTTCGTTTGAGTCTATTTTGATAGACTTGCAAATGATTCAAAGCTTCGATCCTTCTCTCATCCAGTAACTCCAGCTCGTTTAATCTTGAGACCCGATATTCGCCAGTGATAAGTTTTGTAGTATTCGAGGATGGGGCTCGATCTCAATGGGAGTGCGACTTTTGATCCATAGACCAAGGAGAAGGGTGGGCGCGATTGGGTGTCTGCGGATCTTTGGTTCGATAAGCGGAGGCGGGATTAAAGGCGCAAGTGCCAGTCACGACTGCGTCGTGTTGTTTCTTGAGGATTTTAGGATGGTTTTTATTTGGCTTACCTTGTATTGCAGGGATAGTATGGGTGGAAGCGATGTTGGATTTTGAACCTATCACATAGGTCACGGACTTCCTGATTTTTGAATGGTGTCCCATTATCTGAGATAATGGCTTGTGGAACACCATAGCGGCAAATGAGATAGTTCAGGATGAACTTTGAGATCTTCTTTCCAGTGACATAGGTCATTGGTATGGCTTCCACCCACTTTGTGAAGTACTTAGTTGCAGTTATAATGAATTTGTGGCCATTGGACGAGGTGGGTGTGATTTTGCCAATGAGGTCGAGTCCCCACTGTGAAAAGGGCCATGGTGTGACGATCGGATGGAGTTCTTGAGCTGGAGCATGGATGAGGTCCCCATGATGCTGACATTGTAAACACCTTTTAGCATGATCATGCGCTTCTCTCTCCATTGTGGGCCAATAATACCCTAGCCTCAGCAGTTTCTTGGCAATGGTTATTCCACTCGAGTGTGAGCCACAAATGCCATTATGAACCTCAGTTAGAGCAGTTAATGCCTCCTCAGCATTCAGACAATGTAGTAAGGTACCCTCTATGCTTCTACGATATAAGGTATCACCTAGGATGACAAATCTAGATGCCTTTTTGATAAAGGTTCATTTTAGGCTCGATGGTAGGTCAGCGGGTAAGACTCCTATTCGAAGATATGTATATATGTCATGATACCAAGGATCGCCAGGACCAACGATTTCACACACATATTCCGATTCCGGTACCTCGAATGTGGGAACGAGAATCTGCTCGATCAGAAATTCATATTTTGGTACATTATGAGGGATGTCTAATAGAGACCCAATTGTAGCCATGGCGTCAGCTGCTCTGTTGTTGGTTCTTGGAATCTGCTCAAATGTTATGTCGATGAAGGATTCTTTTAGAGTTTCTACCAATTTTTTGTATAGGGTTAGCTTGTCATCCTTTGTCTGATATTCATTATTGACCTAATTTATGATCATGTATAAGACCTTGAGAGCTATGATATTCAACTTTGCCTTTGCTATCCACAGGACCTATGGTCAAGCCTCATATTCCGGCTATGTTGTTAGTGCAAGGAAATGCTAGTTTGTATGATCTTGGTATCGGTCCCACAATGGGGTGATGAAGAAGACACAGGCTCGATCCGTGTTGTGTATATGACCCATCGAAGTATAGTTTCCAGTGATCAGCAATGTTGAGGTTAAAATAGACTCATCTGGAAACTCTGAGATAAGGGGATTCTCAGAATACATAGGTGCTTCTGCTAGTTGGTCTGCAATAAATTGAACCTTGATGGCCTTTCTCTCAACATACTCGATGTCATATTCTGATAATATTATGACCCATTTTGCCATTCTGCCAGTTAACATTGCCTTTGATAAGAGATATTTAAGGGGATCAATTTTAGCGATGAGCTTTATCTTGTGTGCCAACATATAATGTCTGAATTTTTGGGATGCAAACACAACTGCGAGGCAAGCTTTTTCAATGAAGGAGTAATTTAGCTCGTGACCAACCATTGTCCTGCTGATATAGTAGATGGCCCTTTCTGTTCCGTTTTCATCATGCTGGGCAAGAAGAGCTCCTAGTGCTGCTGCTGTTGCTGACACATATAAGATCAATGGCTTTCTTGGGATAGGTGGCATTAACACTGGAGGTGTCAGTAGATATTCCTTTATTTTATTGAATGCCTCTTCACGTTTTGTATCCCATTTGTATGTTACCCCCTTGTGGGTAAATTGTGAAGTCTGGATTACGCTTATACGCGGTTGTGCTGAACCTTGAATGGATTAGACACCTTGCCAGAACTCGATTTACTTTAAGTTCCTTGGTGCTTCCATCTGAAGTTACTTTGACTTTTACTTCGGATCTCAATACCCTCATGGAGACTATGTATCCTAGTAATTTTCCTGATTGTACGCCGAAGACGCACTTCTTAGGATTTAATCTGACCTTGTATTCCTCTAATCTGTCAAAGATAGCACTTAGGGTTGCTATATGAGCTTGTCTTTTTCTTGACTTTGCTAGGATGTCATCGACATAGTCTTCAAGCTATTTTGAATCATATCCTTGAAAATAATAAATTGTCATGGCCCTTTTGATAGGTTGCTCACCCGCATTGTTTAGGCAGATAGCATCATATTGTTCCAGTGATGGGTCCCCATGGACAAGTAAAAGAAACATCTTGTGTTGGTCTTCTTTTATATCATAATTTGGTTATATCCACGAAAATAGTCCGTAAACGATAGCATCTAAGTACCCTAACTGTCATGTACTATCATACTCGATATTGGGAAGTGGAAAGTCATCAACAGGACATGCTTTATTTAAGTACAAATCCGTGCAATTCTGATAAAAACAAATTAAGTTTTAAACAGTACCAGTTGATACTGCCCATTACGGATAATCAATTGGTGGGATGGAATCCGACATCTAATAGCTTTTGAGCTCCATTTTGACTAACAATGATTTGGGGATGCATTTGAACTTACATCGTAGTTTGCATGCGGATACCTTTGCTGGGTGATGGACCGCGATGTTGGATCAAGGTCGTATCAACATAACTCCATGCAAATTTTATTTGTCTTTCCTTTAGGAATCTTTGCTAGGAGTTCTTGCTCTTCTGATAATAGTGATTCCACATGAGATGTTGTAATAAAGGTCTCTCTTGTTCCCTAGGTTAATTTGAGTTTGCATTTTCGGCCAAAGGCTAGCTTCTCTCTTGATGAATAGCTCTTAGGGAGATTGAATCCTTCATCTCGGGGGCGCCCTCGGAGAGGTTTTCACCAATGGATCGTCCTTTATTTTTACTATTTTCTTGTCGAGAGTGCCCGCGGTGTGGTTTTCCTCGAGGACTTGGATATGATTCTTAGTTCTCCTTTTCTTGATGAAGGATTCAATCGTTTCCCCATAATAGTAGTGTATTATCCGTGCAGATCACCTTATGATCTCCATGCAGGATGTTATCCCTCAACCCCGCCAGATTACTGTGGAGTGCTTCATCATTTTCGAGATGTATCGGTAGTGGTCCTAGTTGGTCATAGTCGATCAGTTGGGGGTAGACTAAGCGGATCTCGTGATTTTGAATATTTGGTTCAAAGGATATGGTACTAATCATACACAGGGTGGTATCTTCGAATAACCTAGGTAGGTTGGATAAGGTATCTTCGTCATCGCTACTAATGTAGGGCTCAGTTACAAAATTATGTGTGTCCCTAACTGTGACTATTGGTGAGTGTAGTTGTCCATTTGTCCCAATCTCAAAAGGTTTCGGTCACTTGGCCGTTGCAAGCATCATGTGTAGCAGGCCTCTTAGCTAACATCCATTGGTAATTCAGGTGTTGGTCTTTCATCTTGATACAACATGTTTGATGGATCTGCTTCAATTACCTCATGGCCAAGGTCTCCCCACCTTGTGAATTCAGGATAATTTTGAAGATAGGTTTGTGATGAGGGAGCTTGATTTTCTTGTGGGCGTCCTCGTGATCTTGGAGATTGTGGTAACTCTCCTATCACAAAAGCATTGTTAGGGAGCCTATAACTTCCACAACTGTCCTCTTGGATGATGAGCTTGATATCGGATATGGTGGGAATGGCGGGTGTCTCTGTCGCAGAAGTGGACGTGAGAGTGGCAGGATCGATGTATGATGTGGATGGGCCCTCATCATTTTTTGGCACTTGGGGGATTTTGTAATATTTGGCTTCAAGGTTCTTGCAGTATGAAAACGGCTCAGGATCTCCATGGATAGTGATCTCTTGTCCATTATGTGTGAATTTCACACATTGGTGGAAGGTTGATGCTACGGCTTTCATTGCATGGATCCATGGGCGTCCGAGGAGAATGTTGTATGGTAAGTCGAGGTCCAGGACCTGACAGGTGGTTTCCATAAGTGTTGGCCCTACTTGGATAGGGAGCTTAATTGTGCCCTGTGACACTCTTTCTTGGTCATCATATGCTCTGATTGTTATGCCCTTTCCTTTGTCAATGGAATCTTCCGATATCTTTAACTGCTTGATGAGGCTAAAAGAACAAATGTTTAAACCTGCACCTCCATCCACCAGGACCCTTTTGATTTTGCTTTTGTTCACAATGACCTCCAAGTGAAGTGCACGATTGTGAGATGGTTGGGCGGGAAAATCTTGGTCAGAAAATGTAAGGAGGTTAGGCGTTATGATGTTTCTGACCATAGCTTGGAATTGTTCCGCATCAAGATCTGCGGGGACGGTGGATGAGGCTAATGCTTCTTCGAGGATCTTTTTATGGGCTGATGACATTTTTAACAATTCCATGATGGAGATGTGTGCTGGTGTTCTCTTGAGTTGGTCTACGACATTGTAGCTATACGGAACGGCTCTTGATGAAGGAACTCTATTGGGTTGGGATGATCCTGCGATGGTGACTTTTCCGCCTCTTGTGGTGACTCCACAGTCTTCGGCATGGGCGCCCTTGATGGTGATTACCATGCAGTTTTCATTGAGGTTGGCAACAACGGTTTCGTATACATGATTTACACTGCCTTTTCTTTATCCTTGTTATTCCCTTTGTTGCCATGATTCGGCATCGGATTCGTGTAGATTTTAAGATCCTGATTCCCTGTAGGTGTTTCCACATTTATGATTCTTTTGTCATGAGATCTTGAATGATGTTCTTGAGTCTCATAGTTATTTGTGGTGTGGCCTTTGATCTTGTGGAACTCACATAGTTGATTTCATTGTACCAAGGAGGTTTGACATCAGGTTCTTGATAATTCTCAAGCGATGGGAGCTTGGATGAGTTTTTCGTCGATTAGCTTTTTCATGATGTCTTCCAGTGGTTCCCCCAAAGTAGTGTATTTTCGCTTGGGGTATGTTTTGCGTTGAGGTGGTCCTCTTTGGTCGTTGACGTTATTGATGGTGGGATTATTGTTGGGTTGATATGTTGTGTGACGAGTGTTTTGGCGTTGTGATTGGGTTTGCGGTGCGGGTGTATTTTGGCGTGGACCACTAATGACCACCTTGGCATCGACTACGCCATCATTAGTGATGTTCTTGTTTCTCGCCCATGTACGAGGCTTATCATTGTAATTTGATGGTGGGCGATTGTTTTGTGATTCTTGATATGATGTTGATTCGATGGGTTGGGTTGCAAGGGCTCTTTCGATGCTAAGCGCCTTGGAAATTAGTTGATCATAGGTGGTGATTCCCTGAACCTTGAGGTGGAATGATAGACGACTTTCAAGATTGGTAATGATTGTGCATACTTGTTGTTCTTCTGGCATGGTCCATTTGCTCCGATTGGCCTTGGATCGCCATCGTTGAAGGAATGAAGCGAAAGATTCATTCTTTCCTTGTTTCAGAGCGTAGAGTTCTTCGAGACTAACATCCATTGTAATGTTACATGCGTAGTTTCTAATGAATGTGTCTCTAATTTCCTCGAATGTCCTAATGCCCGGCGGTAAAGTTTGAGAACCATTCGGCATTGCCCCGCTAGTTTCTCCTAGGGGAATAGCCACATCAGATAAGTATCACCATATGCAACCTCCATACAATGAACCCGAAATTCCCTAATGTGATCTTCAGGGTTTCCCATCCCTCAATACTTGTCAAATTTGGGGATTTCAAATCCTTTAGGGAATGGTTTAATGTCTATGCTCCTATCAAATGGATAGGGACACAAGTTATTTTTTGTTTTGGTTGTTCGCTCGATTGAAGATCGGCACTTGTTGTGAGAGCAACTTGAATTGTGTCGCCATATCATTCAGGATCGTGGGGTAATGAATACCGTGTTTCTTTGGGGTGTTGCAATCGTGGTTTGGATGGATGAGTTGGGGTGGATGGATGGGTTGGTTTGGATGGATGGGTTGGTTTGTGCGTTGGTCACTGGTATTGGTATGTTGTGGCGAGCGAAGTAGGCTTCTACTTGCTTTTGGATGAACAACGCTTGTTGTTGCTCTTGTTGTTGTTGCGCTGGGATTTTTGCTTGTTGTTGCATCTCGAGTTATGTTCTAACAATCCTTTGTTGTTCCGCTTAGTCACAGACTTGTTGTTCGTTCTAACAACGCTTTGTTGTTCCGCTTGTTCTTTGTTCCCGCCAACTTTATTGTTACGCTAATCACGCTTTGTCATTTTGGTATTGCTTTATCGTTTAGTCGATATGTTTGCCATTATACCGCTTGCAAGAAGTCAGGTTTGGTGTTTGCGCTTGTGCTTTGAGCTTGGCTTGCTTGGCTTGCTGAGCTTGTAAGCTTGGCTTCATACCAGGCGGTTTATTATTGGTAAATAAAAGTTGTGCTTGAGTCACCTCTTTGTGCTTGCAATGTTTGTGTGGTTTACGGCTTGTTGTTGTTGTTGTTGCAATAAAGCTTTGGCTTGTTGTGCTTGTTGTGCTTGTAATGCAGCTTGTGCGCTTTTGCAGCTTGCGCAGCTTGAGCGGCCTGTTGCACGGCTTTTTGTTTTTGCACTTGTTGATAGCCTCTTTGGAAAGCAGCTTGCAATGTTGCGTCGAATTGGTTTGATGTGGTGAATGTTGGTGGCGGTGGGGGTGGTGGTGGATTTGGAATGGCGTTTGTGGTGGTGGTGAATGATGATGTTGTGTTGATCATTTGGTTGGTAGATGGTGTTGTCATGTTGATTGCGTGATTGGTGGATGGTGTTGTTGACGTGGTAAGTGGCGTCGTTGATGTGATTAGCCCTTGAGAGACCATGTTTTGCAATGTTGTGGGGGTGTTTGATGATGTTGCCATTGCTTGCGTGTTTGTCATTTGTGATGTCAACAATAAGTTTTGAGCGTTTGGCAAAATGTTTTGATTCATGGTTGGGATAGCGGTTTGATTGATGCTTGGTAGGGGAGGCAACCCCAAGCCAAGGAGTGATGTGGATGATAATGATAGTGGTGGGATAGGTGGAAATGTGAGGGGGGTGAATCCTTGCGAGAGCGTTGTGGTGTTAAAAATGCCCCCTGGTCCGAATATGTCTCCCTCTTTTTGTGAATTCGTGAGAAGAGGTGTTTGTGATGCTCCATGAAATGATGTTGATGATAGGTCATAATGTAAATTGAGAGGAACATTTTGGTGTAATGAATTTTGGAGGGTGTTTTGTTCCACTGTGGTGTTTGCGTCCAAGTTTTGGTTATTCACAAGGGGATGTGATTGAAGTTCATTGAGAAATGTGTTTCCCTTGTTTTCATTTGGTTGAGTTGGAGCAATCGATGTCGTGATTTTTGGAATGTTTTGCGTGACGTTTTGGGATGGAGGTGTAGATGAAATGGGGATGGTGGATGAGATTGGTGGAAAAGATGTCTCCACTATAGTGCTCATATCAAAATCCGAAGGCAACTTGGCCCCTTGCTTTGCTAGTTCAAGCATGTACAACGAAGGGTTAAGTCTCATCATGATGTTGATGATTCTATGGTTATCTGGATTTTGGAGCATTTCAGTTATTTCTTCGCGAGACATTCCAAAGGTGAGGTCTTCCCCTTGATTTTCTTCTTGTGGGTTTTGTGATGATGAGGGGACCAATGGATTGCTTGATTCTGCAAGATTCATTTCTGCATTTGTTTGGCTAAGGTCACTTGAAGCGGGAGTTTCTTTGTGGGCTTCCATACTCTTCTTGTATTGAGATCTCGTTTGAACCATAAAACAAGGATCAATCTTCAGAAATATGGGAGATGAATCTCTTGATTCCTTGGATTTAATCTCTATTTTATGTCCCAAAGTGAAAGTTTTAGGATGCTTTTAGGTTCAAATGTGATGATGATATGATGATGATGTTCAAAGATGGATGTTATGGATGTTTTGACTTTTGATAAATCTTGAATGAAATTCTAGGCTTTGGATTTTTGATTGGTTTGATTTTTTGGATTTTTGAGACTTTGTCCTTGATCTTGATTTGGATTTTTGATTTTAGATTTTGAACAAAAATACCCTAAGATGTTTGATAATGATCTAAAGGATAGTTGTGTTCAAAAGATGATGATTTGGATATGTGTGAGGAGAAGGATGCATCTACCCACACCTACCCAAACAAAATGATTGTTTCACTAAGTATATGAGAAGGATTCATCTACATACACTAAGCTAGACAAGATGATTTGGATGACTTTGACTAAAGATATGCAAAAGGATGCATTCACACACTCCTAGCCAAAGGTGTTTTGATAAATGTTTTCAAGGACTTGATCTCAATGAGTTTGAATGATTGCTTGATTTTGTCATAAAGCCTAGCATTTCAAGGATGATTTCAAGGTTTTTCAAAAGATGACTTGTGAGATGAATGTTTGGATGTTTTGAAAGATGGATGAAAAGAGGTTTGATTTTGTTTTGATCCCTAGATGAACCTAAAAAAGACCACTTTGTACTTTCCAAGACCTAGGTATTGAAGAGCATGCATATGCTTCCTAAAGACCTTTGTTAACCAAGGAATGATTTGACCATTTTGGATTTCCAATCAATGATTTTTGCTTTTGGGATTTTGGAGTCTTCAACACACATGAAAGTTCATTTTGCTTAGTCTTTGCTTAATGGATTTATTTTACCAAAAACACTCTCTTTGATTAAAGTTTCAAACTAAGATATACCAATTTCTTAATTTCTTTAAACCCCACAAGATATTTTATGTGGAAATTCAACGAACTTAAGGCAAGGGTTTTCCTATTGTTTACTCAAGAAGACAAATTGAGATATAATCCAATGCTTAGGAACCTCTACGAATGTGAATCTGCAGGGAAAGCAGAACATATGGATTGAGTCAATGATATTTGTCTTAAAGAGGGTTTGAAATTTTGAGAACCATGTTGAATGTTTGTTTGCAAAATGTTTTCGAATACACACCGTGTTTTCAAACAAAGAATAATTACAAGCCCTATGGATGTGATAGACAATGTTTGTTAAGTCCCCACTTGGACAAGTCCAGCTACGCCTACTTTTAGCGGATGGTTAGATGCTTGACCCCACTGGCTCCCCTCCACGACACTCACTTATACGGGGCAGCCAAGCACCAACACCCATGAAACTCCCATGGCATGCTTTCCATCTCTACTAAAAGCCGTAAAATTGTGGGGCGGCTTCGAACGACCGTTCTTGCACCAACAAACAGATTAAGGATTTTGGCAAATTCTAACACATAGGTTCTAGTAAGGACTTTCCGTTCGTAGGAGTTGACCCAACGTGGCAAGAGTCCCCTTTCGGATCCATCTTGTCGGAGCCAACCGCGTGATTATGGCGTTTAACCAAAATCCTCATTTATATCCCGGCTGGAAATACTCTTGGCTTTAGAGTGTTACCGGTTGAGTCGTCGCTTGGGTGAGTACTTTTTCCCCAAGGCAGGCCCTCTAAGATAAACAAAAGCGAGCAAAGACACAATCCGTAACTCGATCGATCTTTGATGGCACAAAGAAAGAGAATGTACGCAAAAATGCCCCTACTCACACTCGCACAAGATGTTCAATTTTTTAAGCCCAAAATGAAGTGTTTCAAAGCAATAAAATGTATTTTGAGTGTTTCTCTTGCACCCTAGATCGCACGAAGCGCAAGGGGAGAGGATACGCACTCAAAAGACAATCACTCAAATCAAACACTTGTTCGTTTTATACCCTTCAAAGAAATTGTGAATTCGTTTTAAGCACCAAAATGAAGTGTGAGGATTGCTTGTTCAATTTTTAACCCAAAACGAAATCTAGTAAGTTTGTCCTAAGGTTCGTTTTAAGTCCTTTGCAATGAAAAGCAATTTGTTCGTTTTAGCCCCAATTGAAAACTAATGTTCTAAAACAAAAGGAAAACAATTTCGTGAAGTGTTGATCAAACACTTAAAGTGTTAAAAAACACATTGTGTTTTCAAAGAAAAGAAAAAATCTTTCCCTCCTTTCGTTTTCGTTTTGTGAAGTAGTTTTGATCAAAGTGTTAAAAAACACATTGTGTTTTCAAACAAAAATCCTCCTCCTCTTTTGCTTTGCAGCTTTTCGCCTTCGTTGTTTGTACCTCCTTCGTTAATCTTTGTTTCCCTTTTGTACCTTTCACCTTTCGCTTGTACCTTCACTTGTACCTTCGTTTGCTTTTGTACCTATAAACATTACAAAAATAAGTTGAAATTAGTATCACTTACTAAAACACCATTTTCCCAAAAAAATAAAATGATAAAGTTTGGGTTCTACCATGTTAGTAAAGAAATGATAAAATCAACATTTGAGATAGTCAAGATACATCTACACAAGACATTGTGTGGTCAAATAAATCTTTTAAAATTTTAAAAGAAATTATCACTTTTATTGATGTCCAAAATAAAGATTACTTTTGAGTGACCACTAAAGATTATCTTTATTGTTGCCCATTGCATTACTCAATCAAAAGAGAAAGAAAAGAAGCTTCATTCCTACCGTCTACCAGCAATTTATTTCATTCACTGCCTAACCCGATGAAGAGACTCAAATGTTTAACCATTGTTAAATATCAAATACCTATATCAAGTTTGAAGTCTATTCTCATAAACCTAAGGCGCACAAAGTTGAGGTTTTCTGTGAATGATAACTTAAAGATTATAGGACGCCTTCATTTATGACCTTGGACAGCGAATCAAACAACAGTAGGAGTAATATATTCACTTTTTGTTGAGTCTACAAACTTGGATATCTGCGTGGGAATAGGTGCCACAACTTTCACATAATTCTCCTCCCTCCAAGGTAAAGACCATAAATACCAGCTGTTCATCAAATGTTCATAAATACCTCTGACACACACAATCCGTTTTCTTATCAACTGTTTGATATTTAATGACAGAAGAAGAAGACACATTTACGCCTTCACTTATGCTGAGTGATGTGATGACAATAGAAGAAAGCATTTAACTATGAATTTAGGCGCACAAGCTGGAAAATAACAGGCGATCCATATCAGAAAAAGGAAAACAGATGCAAAGTTTAAAAAGTAAAGATTCCCAGAAGCTGCCTTTTGATTTCTCTCGCGTGAACATGAATAAAGAGCTTTCAAATGCGTTTGGCAGGTGAATGTCAATCAATCATAAATGCACCACAAGAGATCTATCTTCTATCTCTTAGACTTTGTTTATTTATGTCATGAAAACCAAGTTCTCCATACCTACGCAATCAATAACTTTGAACCAACGCCCAACTACTCAGAAGAAGTTTTCAAATTTTATAGATTTGGCGAGTATTTGCTAGTGAAACTGTCTCAGTTGGTCAATAAGAATTGACAGATCAATAAATTCCTAACACACCACTAATGGCAAAACTCGTACAGGAGGATTCTCAAGATCTGATATCATGACAAGTTGCTAATGAAATAAACACAAAACCATTAGTGTCGCCTCTCAGCTCATGTATAAATCATTTAACAAAAAGAAACAAACAGATCCCATATGCAGAGAGACAAAATGAAAATGAATACTTTTACCAAGGCGTTCGACCATCATGCTCTGACTCCATCGACCTTATCTCCTGCAACGACATAGGAGTCTAATTTGGAAGGCAGGGAGTGAACAAAGAGAAGGGGAAATGACGCAGGATGAATATATTTCTACGCTGTGAGCAGTAGCTATGTGAAATGGAATAAGCTACGCAGATGTAAAGCCAAAATCCACAATGTTTAATAGCGCCATTCCTATAAGGGATTCATGCAAGGTGTGGAAATATAGACAAGGCACAATGACTGTTTGACCGAATGGTGTAGAAGCACAGACAAGGCACATGATACAACAAATGTATTTGGCAGGTGTAATATGAAGCACAGGCAGGGTAGCACAGGCAGGGCATGTAAACTTTTTTTTTTAATTTTTATAATGGCCTTCTAGCGTTTAAACATAAAAGTATATGTCACCCTAATTCGTAAGAGTGAGCCTACGTGAATCAACATCCATTAGTCAAACTTTCTAAAGGCGATGGACACCTTGTACATATGCTCTTATTATTTGAAATATCACAGTGTACAGAAATTTCTTTACTGTTTTGATACGTAAACAGAGCATGATAAAAAGGACACTGTTGTATCAATCATGATAGACATGGACGCCTTTTATTTTCTACTTAAATCTACAACACACCAAATCCACTTATCTACCATGAATGCTGCACCCTTACCATTGACCATTCTCCAGTCAAGAACCAGCAGTTTCTATTTATTAGAAAGCTGATAAATACACTTTTGAATTGTTAACGCAATCTAAAAGCCTAAAAGACAAAGATTGCCACATGATCTTATTAGCCAATTAGAATGTTCAAAAAATTTCAATCGAAAGCAAAAGCATTGATATTATCACATAGGAAAACAAGTAATAGAAGATATGAAGTGATTTTGACTTTCATATGGTTAGAATGCCCAAAGACTATCCAAGGCTGCCCTCCTTCTAGCGCCAAATGTGAGTACCTTTAAAAAATATGCAAACACTATACTCAAACAAGGGTTAGTATCAACAAATCCTTCAAGAATACTCCTATGAAATACATTGTAAATGTTCCAAAATGCCACAAAAGATAAAGAAAAGCCAAATGCATGATGAAAACATTCAACAAATTACCTATTCCATAGTTGGATTGGTGTCACATGTGCTAGTGACCCTTTCCCAATCCTTGACCAAAGCTCAAATTGTGCAAATGCAAATGGAGATGGTGGAGTGATGATGAACAAGATCAAATCTCAAATGAAGAGAGTAACCTTGCATGAAATTGTGAAGATTGTGAAGGATTTGCTTGAGGATGATGCACCTATTTAAAGATTTTCAAAATGCCAATGTTGAAGAGGGACCAATGTGGGATCAAAAACAAGCCAATGAGATAAGGACACTTGTCACCATGTGATTAGTTGATGTGTGTGCAAGATTTGGGAAGAGTGCCCAAGAGGGGGAAATTTTGAATTCAAATTTGCAATAAATTTTGAGAGGGGGACAAGAAAGAAGAGCAATAAATGCCCTGTTTGACTTGTCATGTTGAGAGAAAATGAGTGTTTTAATAAATCAATAAAATTGATTTATTGTGCAAGTGGCTAGGTCTAGATAATGCAAGTGGGATGTGATTAGCATTAGATTAGGATTAGATGATGATCATGCTGATTAATGCTGATTAGATGAGTTGACATTTTGGACTTTGATAATTGATTTATTTAAATCAGAAAAGGTTGGAAAGTGATTTAGGATTTGATTTAAATGGATTCCTGATTTATTTAATTAAATGGATGATGAAGGTTGAATGATAATGTTTATTTGATAAATGAGATTATTTAATGAATGGATTAAAGGTGATGAATGGACCTAATGCAACATCTAGTTCGGTTGATAAATGATCCTGATCAAATGCAGAATGTAAATTTTGCATGTCTACACCTCCAAGCAGTCATGCGAAAGATAGTCCTCAAATGGCCTTTCCCATGGTTACACTTTAATATTGACGCAGAGGTTCCATGGATGAAATGCCATCTTGCAATTTGTCAGCACCCACCACTTAGACAAGCATCACCCACTGAGAAAACCACAATGCTTTACAAAAATCTATGTCATTGCTACTTCAACCTACTCTGAACTCTGCATTTCCTATTATTGCACAAAACTGTGACAACTACTTTGTCTTATGAAAAGGTGAATTCTCTAGAAATAGGAAAAATATTGTTTTTAAACCCATTTATTGGTGATGATATTCTGTGACACCATGTAACAACTGTTATCAATAGTTTTGCACCCTGCTGAATGCAATATTTAGCAAACTATTAAAACATGGAAACCTCTTTCAGATGTGGGTGATCTTACGCGAAAGAGGAATCTCCAGAGTGAGCTGGTTCTCCAAATGATGAATTCTATTCTAAAACAGCTTCTGAGGAAAGGGATGAAGAATAACTGAACATAAAAACCTATTTCTAAAAGATGATTCACCAAACTTATAAAAATTCAGACCTAACCACTCATAACAACTTCTCTATTATAGTAATCCTCACAATCTTATTAGCACACATCCCATCAGTGATTCGTATGAAGATTTGGAAAACAAATACAACATGCAAACTGAAACATGTAATTCTGAAACACCACCTATAACAGCAAGACATAAAAGGATTTCAATTTGAAAACACAAGTACATCAGATCGCTATTACAAAATTTGAGATAGAAAATAAGGAGAAATTTGCTACTCTATTAAAACTGGAAGAGTGTCAATCTGTCCAAACTGAGTATCAAAAGGTTTTCAAGCTCCCCAAAATGAGTAAGGGCAAGAAACTGATCTGAACTACTAAGAATGGAGAGTTGAAAGACTAAATCTATCAAAGAAGTCTCAAGGAAACCCTAATCTGAGCTCAGAAAAAGCTCAAGGAAAAAAGGTCTCAAACAAACTCAAAAACTGCTTTAAAGCAAAAAAAGCACAAAGCTTTTATGATTACACTGTCAAGCCTCTAAAAATAGGCAAATCCTACTTTAAAAGTTCAAAAAACACCTTATCTCTCCAAGATAAGTCTGGAATCCGACCAAGAAGAAAAGTCAGTCAAAGATCTGCTAAAATTAGCAAGAAAACATAAAGCAATTTATAGAATATCGCTTTTATGCTTCTGCTTTACAAGATGCAGATTTTTTACAATTTGCCTTATTTTTGCAAAAAGAAAGAACTCCTTATCTCTCCAAGATATCATTCTGATTTTCTCAAAAATTGAAAAAACATATTACATAATCTTCCTTTTAACTCCATCATTGATTTCTCCAAAATCAATCAAAAATAAAAGACCCTAAAAACATTGACCCAAGGCTTAAGGTATTCATAATTCTCTCCAATTGCTCTTCATTTAAAACAAAACCCTAAGGAAAAATTCCATACTCTCCAAGGAAAAACAATAAGTCTTAAATACTTAAGACATTGCCCTAATATAGAGTTTTGGCCTTACATAATCATTGATTTAGACTTAGGTTTGAAAAAACATAAGGCATAACTTAAAATTTCGACCCCTCTTTGAATTTCAACATATGCTCAAAAGCGAACAATCTAGATGATGATGATATTTGAATTAGGCATGAGGAAATAGGGTCAAACCCTAATTATCATTCATTTCACCCGTGACTTGAGAAGAAGGAAACTCTATCTGAGAGAAAACTGCAGCCATGATGGTGTCGGATTCGAGCCCATGTGCACAGAAATCTTCCCTTGCTCTCTAGTTGACCGAATCTCCAGTGGGTAAGCTTCTTTTCATGGCGAAATAGCTTTTCTACTTCATTACTTTGAATATCAACAAGCCCTAAGGGCACGGTCTGCATAAGTTTGTTTATGATCTTCTATTCTTTCTCGACTCCTTCATGCCATCATGAGTTCGAGCTCAAATTCTACAATCCACTTCATGAAAGCTCGACTTGTATTCTTATTCCCCTTCACTATGCAGAGGTAAGCTTTGTGTTCTTAAACTTAACGGCTTTGTATTCTGCTCATTTCGGCGTCAAAGCCATGGCTAATATACTCTACTGTCGCTTCATATTGTATTTTTTGTGTGTTTCTTGTGCTGCTGTGTAAGCCCAACCCTCATTGTGAGTTCCACTCACTAGTGAGAGCTCGACCATCACTTGGAAACTCGAAATCATGCCTTGGAAAACTAAAGAGGAAGCTATGGCCGCGGCTTTAGACTCTATCAGAAATTTAAGCTGGTAATTTTTTTTGCTCTGTAGAAACTCTAAAAACTCTCTTTATTTCATGAGTCTTCTGGCCATGTTCAGGCCAAACCAAAAGAACAATGTGGAAAGCAATTTTTAGAATTTTGGGCTCGACCCAGAACAAAATTTTTCCATTATGTCAATTTAATGATATTTCTGCATATGGGTATTAAAGAAATTTCAATAATTCTGGATTACCCTTCTCTGTATTTCGACTAAAATCTGAGAGCTCGCATTTGTTGTATATTCTTGCCATTTTACTCCAGATTTCACATGGGTATTTCTGTAATTGATTCTTTTACATTTTGAAGTCAACCCTGAAAATGGGTACTCGAAATTTTTAGGGGAAACTCCATTTTCTGTGTTTTAAGCGAAACTAGAAATGGGTCTTTTGAATTATTGAAGGAAAATGCATTTGCTTCTTTTATGAACTCGATCCAGCACAAAAATCTTCATATTTGTAGTCATAATGCTTTTCCCTACTATCTCTTTTGTGGCTATTATGAAAAACATATGAGAACTGAACTCCTATTTTGAGGCTCGAATCAATACAGAGATTTGCATATTTTATATTTAAACTGCTGTTTAAAATAAAACCCATATGGGTATTATAGATTATCATTTTGTGTCCTTCTGAAGCTCGATCACCAGTTTGAGAGCTCAACCTTTGGTTCCTGAAAACTTTATGAAGTTGGTTTATGTCTTATGAATGTCGCCATAACTTACCATCATCGCGGAGACCTCTTGTAGAGAGCTTGTGTCTTGCTGAAAATCTTTATTACTGCTCTTTCTATACTTTTGAAGCTAACCTAAATGTGGGTAACCGATGTTCATCTTTGTTTACCATAAAAACTGAAAGCACCTGTAAGAGTTGACAAAAAACTGTATACCTTCATTGAATTTAGTTCATAGCCTGACCCATCATTCATCACATGTAATCTTGCATTTCTGCACAAATCCTGAAATGGGTATTCCATATTCCAAAGAGCAATATATGCACTTTTCCACTAGCGTTTGATGTTTACCTTCTGAAAACAAAAATAGCATTTGATGTTTTCTTTCAGATCTTCCTTCAGAAATGTACACTCATGATTTAGATCCAAACAGTGTTAATCTCTATTATGTTATGAGCTCCTTTAAGCATTTGGACTCCCTTAATCTACGTTTTGCATTATTTGGACAATGAACTCATGCCACCTCCACTAAGACCGAACCTAACATGGTTAAGATAAAAAAAAAACAAATTTGATCCAAAATAAACTGTTGCTTTCCTATTTTATCCCTTATGCTTAATCATTGAATCATAATGGACTGTACCTAGTCCTCTGTTCCTCAATTTAACACAACAGTTTTCACCTTTGTAACAAAAAATACCTTAATGTTTGTCTTTACCTTAACCTCATTAGCATACTGTACATCTTAAAAGAAAACCACTCACTGTATCACTGTTGCTTGATTAAAAATGCCTTCAGAAATATATAAGAGCATGATGGAATAACAAGAACTTGTGTGTTTGTTCATACTCGTTTGACTCATATACCCAGTTTTCATTTTGGCATTTCTATACATCCTTTGATAATTGTATGACACCTGAACTTGATTTATAATCATTTTCCTCTTTTGATAAGAGCAACTGACCTCTTGTTACAGCACTGTCATTGACATGGATCTTGAGAAAGATTTGTATTTGTTCATTGAGTAGAAAAGGATCTCCCTGTTTGTAATCTGCCTGTATTTTAATGTCCTTCTAACACTCCATAACCTCATCATGGCAACTCCATAGGGAAAAAAAAAATGAATCATTGTAACATCATGATCACATGCTGCTCACTAGCTCATATATATAGCTTAACAACTCAGAACTTATTTTGGAAAGAAAAAACTTACTCTTCCCTTATTATCCTAGAATGATCTCTTTATCACTAAACCCATTAATAATGCAGTATTTATTCACCAGTCAACTCAGAATTAGAAATTCACCTAACACTTAGGTGCACTATCTATATTTGTATTCCTGAGCAACATGGTACTCTTCATGCATTTTTATATTTCAATGCACAAACTGCTCTCAGAAACTATTCTCTTTGATGATGAAAATTAGAACAAAACATTAAGGCATATGTATGCCTGTTCACTATCCAAAAGAGAAATAATGAATTGAAACTCACATGACATATGATTAAAATCAGCACAGAAAATGAAGTAATTTAACAATTTCTGATGCAAATGCATTTAGTTAAATTCCTTAAGTGAACTAAACTCACTGTTCACCTGTAGCCTTCAGAAAGAAATGCTAATCGTTATGAATGCACAGTTGGTTTCGTTACTTGATGGATAACCCTGTTTTACTCTTTCAGTTGTATTTCATTTTGTTTGATGTATATAATGAAATATCTTTCAAAAACAACCCATTTAATGCATAGGGCAGCATGCCGGGCTCTACCCTTGTGGGAGCCCGTTTTACTCCACATGCTCGGTCTTCAAATAATGTTCCACTTCATGACTTTACCTATACCTGCACAAGGAAACAAACAGTGTTAGCATAAAAAATAGAACATGTTGATTATGATGTTGATACTTCTCCTTCAGCTCACTTCTTCATACTGCACTTGACTGATTGTTTTAATGTATAGCTAATAGTATGTTGTACTATTGTAGGTGCATCATATAAGCTATGTCATAGTCGGAGCCACTGACACCCCTCTTTTCCTCTTACAGGTCGACGAAGCTCGAGACGACAAGGTGCACCATTCAACATCAAGCGCCGATAACCAGGCAATGATGACTATGCTGTTGCTTATGTGTTTTCCTTTTGCATCTTCAGTAGTGCAATGTGTTGTTAGAAATGCATTGTCACAGTCACAGTTATATCCACGGCTTGTGTGGATCTTTGATTTCAATTCTGCTTTTCAGTTGAAAAGAAAATGCATTTTATGCAATGCTGTAATACTATTCTGATTGTGAAATCAAATAAAGCCTTGTAAAAATATGAGTTCTTTTTGAAATGAATAAAAGCATCTGAAATGCTATTTTGCACATGTACTCAATTCTGTATTTCTTTTAAATTTGCAACATCTGAATGGCACTCTGCAACTTCACCTCACTAAAATGCATAACTGTCACTTAATGCAAAAAGTAATGCGAAACAACATTTAAAATCCAATCTAAAATTCCACTTTATGGCAAATAATAATAAGCCAGCTCCTCCATTTGAGCTGAGGTGAAAAATATGTAACAACAACATGATGTAAAAAACATGTGAAATTGTGCCAATTAACTCACCACTATCCTAGAATGTGCAAGCTTGTGCGAAGTAGCCTCCTAGACATTACTTTGATAAGTTTCATTGCAATTCATAATTCCCTCTTGTACCTATAAAATGGAAAAAAATTATAAAAAATTCCCACATCTTGCTAGCACATGTTCGATTTTGGTTACTTGGCAATCGGTGGCCTAACAAAATCCTCTTCACAACTCATGAAATCCATCAACACCATGAAGTACACTATATGGATTGTCAATAAATCATTTCCATGAGGTCCTTTCCATTTGGATTTGAACCCTCACTACCTCATGAATGTAAATGACCAGGCATTGTATAGTGATTTGGGATTGGCTCATCATCAAATTAGCAACATAACCAACTGTTCACAAAAAAACCCATATCCAATTAAACATTGAAATAACTTTTACATTATTTTTCTCTACTCTTACTCTATCTTCTAGCCATGGGTGATTTTTAATGGCCTCAATATCTTCTATAACTTCCAATTCTTTCTATTCACAACCCAAATTGGAAAGCACATCTGCCAACTTATTTCCCTCATGATATGTGTGAGAGAATTGGATATCTTCAAAAGTATACAATAATAACTAGAACTTCCTGAGAATATAACCTAATTTCCAATTACATATCCTCTTTTCTTTACTGGAATTAACAATTAATAGTGAATCCCCTTCTATATGAAGCTTATTGAGGTTAAGAACTTTTTCCATTTTCAAGCCATGTAAGAGCGCTTGTGCCTCTGCCATGTTGTTTGTGCCAATAGATAAATGAATTGATTTAGCTACAACTAATGTACCTTTCTAGTCACGGATACAAAATATGGCATCTAATACACTGGGGTTTCCTCTTGAAGCTCTGTCAAAATTAAGCTTATAGAAATCTGAATTGGGAGGCAACCATTTTATTGTGCTTCTATCAACCTTGGAGCCATTTGGCACAAAGAGAGAGCTTGCAAATGGTAATTAAATGTGCTTCCAATGGTGCAAAAAAAAATCATCCCAACTGGTGAACATGGAGGAAACTATTTTGTAGTTATGAACATGGGAATTTGAAACTTCTAAAATTACTTGTTCAATCTTCTCTTTGATTTGTTGAATTGGTGCAAATTGGCTCCTAAAAATGCATCTATGTCTTTCCCACCAAAGTGACTAAATTACTATTGCTGGAGTCAGTGTCCAAATACATACAAAAAGGGATGCTTTGTACAAAATTGGTCAGCTTGTGAACAAGTCCCACAATGACTTAGGCAATGGAAATGATATATTCAATTTCCCCATTATGAAAGCCCAAATTCCCTGTGCCACTGAATAGTTAACGAACAAATGATCCATTGATTCATATGCCTCTTTACACAACACACATTTGAAAGCTTCAACTATACCCAATTTAGCCAACCTATCACTTGTCAAAATTTAATTTCTTAGTGCCAACCATGAAAAGCTTCCAACTTTTGGAAATACCATTGGACTCCAGCAAAACAAATATGCTCTTTGAGATTGGGCCTATGATACATGGAAAATAATTGATTTATATCCCTGCCTAATAGTATAGCTTCCATTCTTAGAAGGTTTCCAAATTAACTTATCTGGCTTGTTAGAAAGAAAAATAGTTTTGTTGTTTAATATGTTTGCCAAAATAAGTTTTTGATTATGATATATTGGAGCTACTAAAAGATCCTTCCATTTAACCATACCTTTCATTGGATTCGAAGAGAGAACATAGTCCTTTAAAGATGAACCCCAACTTGTTGATAAACTATGTTCTGTTGACTACAATTCTTGATTGGAATTAAGAGGAGGAAATTCATTTCATGAATCTTTCCAAAAACAAACCTGTGTACCATTGTTTACTTCCCATGACAAGTATGGGATAATAACATCCCTACAAGCCAAAATAAAGTTCCACAAAATTGAACCACTTGTAGGATTAGATATTATGAAGATTTTGGATGATCTCTCATTATCCAAGTATTTACTTTGCATCAACTTACATTATTTCAAATATAGTTTGGCATACATTTTCCATGCCAGTTTTTCCCCCAAAGCCATGCTCCTTGATGTCAAATTGTGAATCCCCACTCCTCCATTAGCTTTGTCTGAGCACATACTTTCCAGAGAGACTAAAGGGATTTTTTATTTATTTTTTATCTAAGTTACCTTTCCACAAAAAATATTTTATGAGTTTTTTCAATTTGAAGAACAACACACTTAGGGGCCTATAGTACATCCAAATAATAATTTGGAATGGATACAAGGAAAGATTTGATCTACAAAATTCTACCAAACAACGTCAACCATCTAGCTTTCCAAGAAAGTATTCTAGATTTTATTCTTTCTAACACCTTGCTCCAAAACAAAGATTTGTTTGTACCCATGAAAAAAGGTATGCCAAAGTATGTACATGGAAGTTCTAATTTCTGAAGCCTAGCAACACCACCAATCTTCTTGCTATAGTTGCTTTTGTATTGAAAATGTATATTTTGGATTTAGCTACAATAATTTTCTATCCCGATGCAAAATAGTATTTTTCAAGTATTGATTTCACTTGTATAGCTTCACCCAATAAATATTTTCCAAACAAAAGTGTATCATCTACAAATAATGAGTGTGTAATTGAAATTCCTGTGTTTGGTATTAAAGCCCCCTTCTAGTGAATGAGCCTTCTGAATAGACCTGCTTAATACTTCCACCATTAGGATAAATGATAATGGAGATAAAGGATCTCCTTGCATCACACCTTGAGTGGAACTGAAGAAACCTACTAGAAATCCATTTATAATAACTGAAAAACTTTCCCCTGATAGGCATGAGAGGATCCACTTACACCACTTGTTAGTTAAGCCAAATTTCTTAAGTACCTGAATGAAAAATTCTCAGCACACTCTATCATATGATTTCATCATATCCAACTCAATGAAGAAAGAAAAAATGCTATAGGTTTTAATAGAATACAAAAATTCGTGAGCTACTAAATCGCCTTCCAAATTTTCTCTTCCAGGTACAAATCTACCTTGTTCTTGAGACACTATTTTGGAAATGAGTGGCTAAATTCTTAGATAAATGGCTTTAGTAAAAATATTATAGATTGTGTTGCATAAAGATATGGGCTTGAATTCTACAAATTTTTTTGATCCTTTACTTTTGGGATGATTGCAATGTGTGTTGTGTTAAACTACATTAGCATAGTCCTTGTTCTCCTTGACTCATCTAATGCTAAAAGCACATCATATCCAACAAAATCCCATAATTTTTGAAAGAATAAAGCAGTGAACCCATCCGGCCCAAGTGTTTTATCTGGTGATAAAGAAAAAACCACTCTCTTTACTTCCTCAAAAGAAAATGGTTTCAATAGGTGAACATTATCCTCTTTTGAGACAAGTGCAGGAATAGAATCCAAAAGATCTTCTACATCTTTTTCTGATGTTATTGATTTATTTTCAAGAGCAGATAAGAAGGTAGAAAAAAATATTATACCTTCCTCCTATATTTCTTCTTCCTTTATTAGCTCCTTTCCTATTGAATTACTTTGAATTCTGAATAGGGTGTTACATGATCTTTTGATCTATGTTGAGGCATGAATTTTTTTTGTATTTCTATCACCCTCTTTCAACCACAACTCCCTAGATTTCTACCTCCAGTATATTTCTTCCCTTATCACAAGTTCTGCTCATTCTTCTTGCAATTTCTTTTGGTGTTCAAAAGTATTAACATCTAACCCTTGAGCTATTATCTTATCATTAATGTTTGATAACTCCTTGAAAACAAATTCTTTTTGCTCAAAAACATTTTAAAAAACACTGACATTCCATATCTTGATCTATTTTTTAATATGTTTCAATTTATGAGCTAGCTGAAATATTCTTGAGCCTCTTATGAATGGAGCACTTGCCCACCATTGTCTCAAAAAAGGAAGAAAATGAGGATGGCAAAACCACATTTTTTAAATTTGAAAGTAGATGCAAATTTCTTTGCTGATTTAGCTACATTAATACTTAAAGAAATGACATAATGATCAGAACATGTCAAAGACAAGATTTCTGATAGAAAAACATTCTTGTCTACACACCAATTCGATGAAGCTAGAAATCTATCCAATCTTTTTTCAATTTACAGGAAACCTTTTCTTTGATTTATCTAAGTAAATTGACCTTTTGGCTGAATATCCAACAAAGCATTATTTGTTATGAATGATACAAAGTCATATATAACCTTTTGCAGTGGAAATATGCCTCCTTCCATTTTTTGTAAACTTACAATGGCATTAAAATCCCTAGCTAGGATAACCTTCTCATTTCTTATTCCATCCAGAACCTGAGTAAAAACATCCCATAATTGTTTCTTTTCTGATGGTGCGATTAGAGCATAAACATTTAAAAGCCAAAAATGCGAGTCGAAATGATAAATTTTTAGAAATTGCCAATTTATTTCATTTCTTGACAACTCCACAACAAATGTTTTAGCATCCCATAGGGCCATGAGACCACTAGAAGCACCTTGTGTAGGGGAATGAAAAGACTTCCATTTTTTCCATTTTTGTATCGAAGCCTCAAAAATTTTCTCTGAAGTTTTAGTTTCTTGTAGAACTATAACATCAGCTCCACAAGCCTCTAATTGTTGCTTGATCTAAGTTCTCTTGTCAAGGGAATTGATGCCCTTGACATTCCATGATTTAATCCTCATTGGTATTAAGGAGAGCAACATGCTCTCCTTAGATGTTTGCTTGCAAAGATTGTCGTCGCACTATCTAGTATTGATTGCACTCCTGCTTCTATCTCTTCTTTGAGATTTTTCATGTGTGATTTCCTTCCTCTCTTCCCTAGAGATTTAGCTACTACCATCTGAATATTAGGGGTCTATGTAATTGAAAATGTTTGAGAATAATCAAAAATACCCTCTTCCCTGTCCACCAATTCCAATCCCTTATCAACATTATTGACTTCTTGTTTCTGTTGCTGCATAGACAATTTTTGGTTTTCCACACTTCTCTTACTATTAGGTACACATCCAACCTCTTTACTTGCAATTGCATAAAAAACCTTTCAAACATCTGCCAATGTGGGACTTCCAAACAATTCATCCAACTTATCTTCACCCATTTCAGAAAATTTTTCAATGTCCTTAATTGATGGTACGATATTTTCCTTAAGAGATAAAGACTCTAACCCATCCTCTTCCCTTGACACTTCATCCACAATAATATTAAACAATTTAGTACTTTCTGAGATAAAAATTATTTCTGCTAGTTCCTCCAAGCTATCTTCTTGAAATAAATTCTTAAATGTCATCAAGTCAAGTTCTTCATGATCAAAGATCCTAAGATCAATCATTTCTTTCTTATGCTCAGTAACATTCACAAGTTGCAATTTCTATAATTGACCATTCTAATTGTGTGGAATGAAATTTATATCAAACATGAGCGTCTTTACAATTCTTTCCAACTGTTGAGTAAAGATAGAAGAAATAGATGGACTATACCAAAAAATTGACTGATATTGCTGAAAAAAATTAGGCAGATTAATGGAAAGCTTCTTAATCTTTTTCCTATGCCTCTTTGATAATTGCTTTGAAATGATTTCATTTCTATTCATTTTCGCATTAGCACTGATATCCATTTGGTGCACTATCACACTCTTTTCTAGATTTTGATGGGAATTATCTTCCATAGGCACCATCTCCTTGGTCTTTTTCAACTCATTTTGAATGCCTTCATGCTTTTGATAACTTTATTTTTCTTTCTCAACACAAGCACCCACTAAATGCCCTAAAATGTGGCATTTAGAATAGACATTATCTGGTCTTTCTAATAAAATATCCTAGTTCCATTGGCCATATTTGGATGTTATATATGAATTTTCTCTAGAAACTTCTTTGTTGTATCCAACAAAGCATAGAATCTAATAGTTTTGATGGATTTCTATAGAATTTTAAATCATCCTCCAGAAAAATTCCTATGTGGTTTTCCAAAATTTCAACCAAATTCAGTTCCCTATTCTCTAGAGGAAGAGATGGAATTTGGATCCAAAAGGGAATAAATCCTACAAAAAAATTATCAGACCTAAAATTTGGGGACCAAGGCTGAATAAAAAAACTAGATCCTTGAAAGACCAAATATTTAACTTTAAATACTACCTCTTTATGCGACTTGGATTCAAACAACACTAAGAAAATGCCATTTTCTTGGTCTAGATATGAAACTTTAGTGACCCCTTCCCATTCATCAAATATCAAATCTTATAACAGTTCTATGCTCAGGCTAAGATTCCAAAACTTAAAAATTTAGGCACATTGACAAAGATCATTATCTTTAGGATCAAGTATATTCTCAGACAAGGTGACCGATGCAGTCGCATTTTTTACAGTTTTCTCCCTAGCCTCATATGCAGTTTCTCTTGTATGATGACATGCAATGTCAAGTTTTTCATGTTTTTCTGGGGTACTTACTTGCTTGGAATCTACTCACCTCCATTGCATATGGTTTCCTTTTCTACTTTGCAATGGCTTTTTCTTTGCAACTTTCTTTCCATTCTTCTTCTTTTGCCTTTGTTGTTGTGGGTTGGATGCAGTCTTCCCGTATTTTGCCTTTGCATGTTGTTTCCCCTATGTTCTCTTGACACCGTTTTGTCCCCCTATGTTTGCTATTTCTTCTTCCAAAAGGTCTGGTGCAACCATATGAGAAACCACATACCCCTATTTTTTCTCATGTTCTAATACCTTTGAATGTTGTTCTTTCCTTGGGAAATTCCATTTCTTCTCACATTCTCATACCTTTGCATGCTTTTCTTTCATTGGGAAATTCCCTTTCTCCCAATCTCTCCCTTTATTAGCATAATTTATCCTTCCTTGGTAATCTTGATCAACTTTTTGCAAAACCAAGAACTTATTCTTTGTGATCTGCTGCTTTGGATTGAAGAGAGCACATTTTTAGTGAGTTTCCCAGTCATTAGCTTTGTAATGTCCTTGTAGTAAATTCCTTCGTTCTTCCTTCAAATGAGTGCTTGCAACCCTAGATCTTTGGAAACTGTAATGATTTAGGGTTTCCAAATTTGTTCATTGATCATAGAATGCAGCTCTGCAAAACAACGTTCTCCCATTACTAGCTAGGGGCTTATTTTGGGGATGTCTACCATATTTAGGGTTAGTGCTATCTTCTTCATCTCTGGATCTATCATCTTCACAAATATCAAAAGGCTCTTGCTTTTCATGTAGTAGCCACCTATGAGGTCTATTGGGGGCCTAGTATCTTGGGTTACTCCTGACAGAAAATGACCCTTGGGCCGACTGGCACCAATCAAGATGACCATATGGACCTAGGTTCCAACATCTGTTTGTAGGAAGATGATCATTGGCCAACCATCTCCAATAAGATCCCTTTGTTTTATTCAAACCCCCATTCCTATTTTTTGAGTTGTGTCTAACATAGTATGACCCCTAACCAATATGGCTGGGAGGAGGATGTCCATGACAATTTGCATTCTGAATGTGTCGGTTATTTTCAAATTTTTGCTCGTTGGGTGACCATTTTGCACATAACTCATTTTTACGCTATCAAAGAGGGAGAATTTTATTCCCTACATTGATATGTGTGACTGACGAATTAGTATAGGAAAACTACACTTGATCCATGAGGATTTGAAGCATAATTATGCCACTAAATGTCAATCCAATAAGATCAATAAATGAAAACTAGACTAAAAATCCATTAAAAATTAATATATTAAACTATGAAAGCTTTAGAAACACATATTCTAATTCATTGAAACTTATCCTATTGGGGGAGTGGTGTCACATTGATGTGGAATGGTGACCCTTTCCCAATCTCATGGATAAATGAGCCTATTCTGATCGATTCTATTGAAAAGAATTGACGAAACTGATGAAAGATGTGTGATGAAACATGATCTAAATGCTAGATTAACATGACGCAAGCTATTTTAACATGATGTAGACTAAAAATATTTATATTGGTGTATGCAAAGCTAATCTAAATGGATTTTGAGCTAAAAAGATTGAAACTCTAATTACAAGATATACTAAATGTATGCATCTATGTTATCATGGAAGCCATTAATGGAAGCTAAACTAATATGCAAGTAAATTAAGCTAACATGATGTTAAATGTGAGTGCAAGTGCAAATGATTTTAACAACATAATTTTTTTGTTAAAAGATGGATCCATTTGTCTCCAAATAGTGACCTATTTATAGGAGGACAAATGAGAAATGAAGAGTTAAGATTAAAAAGGTTAATCAATGGTCAAAATGGAGGAAAGATGAAGCATGGATCATGGATTCTCATCAACGAATGACAATAAATGATCACATGCATCAAGGAAGAATCAAGGGTCCATATTCTTCCAAACAAACACACTCAAAAATTGCACAAGAAGTCTTGTAAGTTTGTTAGGAGGAAGAATATTACCTTTTTTCAAATGAGTGAGGAGAGAGAATATTCTTTGGAATATTCTCATAGGTGAGGGTAAATTAGATATTTAGCAAATTAAGACAAAGTTTTAATGTGCAAAAGGGGAAGGAATATTCCATGGGAATATTCCTTTTGGAGGAATGTTCAAAAGAGGAATGTTCCCTTGCAAATGGGGGGAATTAGATTTATTAGTAATTGATAATTAAACAAAAGTTTAATTATGCAATTAGGGGAATCTCGTGATATTCATTAAATAAAGTGATTTAATGAAAGGGGGAAAGTGAAATGATATTTAATTAAATAACTTAGGGTTATTTAATTAAATAAGAAGACTTATGGATTTAAATTAAATAACTTGGTGTATTTAATTTAATAGGACAAAATGTTAGTATGGAAGGGAGTGAATCAACCTAATTAGATTAATTAGGTTAATAGATGAAAATGATGCAATTAATTAAATAGCTAGGAAAATTTAATTAATCAAGCGAAAAGAGGATGGGTTTGAGGATGAAATGGTGTTAGTATACTTGATTTGAGTGCATGATATCATTTAGGACATTTTTTAGTGTCTACATTTTTCCCCTCTTTGAAGTGAGGTACCTATTATGTTGGTTCAAAGATTGATGCTTTTCATATTAAAAACTACTCCTTAAATCAAAAAATAAAAAATTTCTAACTTTTTGGATGCCCCAATGTTGCCCCAGCGGAAGGAATAAGCTGGTTCCCTACCCCCTTGAGAAATTGGGTGAAAGTTTAGAATTTTGGGTTGATTTCTCAAAAAAGGTTAAAATGTTGCTGCAAGGGCCCGAAAAGGCTTTGGGATGCAAAAAGCATGCCAAAATGCAAAAAACAGTGTGAAATAAGCTTCAGTTTGGCAAGATTGGTGAAATTGGTGAAAAACCCTAGCTACATAGTCAAATTAGAGAAAGAAACCCTAATTTTTAGGCTTAAATAGGTGATGATGGGTCACTTTCAATTCATTTGTGCATTCACACCTTAGAGAATTCTTGCAATTTGAACTCTGACCTCCTGACAAAATGGCACAATGAGTGCTGCCATGGCACATTTCCAATCTGGTTCAAGAGTAGTAAAGGCCTCCAAGGGTAGGACCACTAGTATAAAATTTGAAAATTTCCTTGCATTTTGACTTTTGAGTGCATCTATTGTAGTTTGAAATTTAGGTTAGGGTGGAGTCGCTGTATTGTGATGCTATTTTGAGAATCAGTGGCACTATTTTCATTTTTAGTGACACTATTGTAATGAGCGACACACCTCGCAATTTGGAATTAGGGTTTCCATATTTCAAATCATGACGTGGGTGTAAATAGCGACTCACCTACCCAATTTGCAATTTAGATTTAGGGTTTTCAAATTATAAATAGCGACATAGGTGTGATGAGCGACGCTAGTCGTAATTTAGAATTTAAAGGTATACATTGTCACTGTTCAGAATTTAGACTATAGCGATGCTTTCGTAAATAGCAACACTTTTATCATTTAGGGTATAAAAAATCCAAAATTTAGCCAATTTTAGTGAAATTTGACGTCATGTGCTTTGTGGGTGCAAGAGGTTATCCAGCCTTTAAAGTCCTGCAAGCACCGACCTTCAGTTTTGTCCAGACTTGATGATTTATCTGAGCTTCAATAGGAGCACCTTGGGGAGATCAAATTGTGGTACATTGCATATATGCCCACCATGGGGGACCATTTGGTGATGATGACAACGCTATGTGAGCAATGGAATAGTGAGACCTCATCATTCCACTTACCCACTGGCGAGGTGATAGTGATGCTAGAGGATGTATGGAAAATTTTGCGATTTCCAATACATGGTGAGCGAATGATCTACAACACTGATGCCAAATATGATGCCTGTCATGAGTGCCTCGACTAGGACACTGTTGTCTTGGCCAACTCACAGATTGACCTAGAGATGTACAAAGGTCATCCGTCGATCTTTAGATTGATCATCATTGCAATGATTTCAGGTTTGGTTGCCCCATATCAATAGAGAAGGGGATTTAGTCTAGGATGGGGGCTGGCATGGCACAAGATTCTTTTCCAAAGGACTTTGTATGCATGGGGGCCAGTGATGTTGACCTCCCTTTACCATGATATGCATGACTTCGTGTATTGTGGTGACAAAGCAATTGGTACAGGGGTCACTCTTCTACATATATGGGCATGGGAGCACATTTCTATGCTTCGACTGATTGTCCACATGGCACATGTGGAGCTAGATGATCCAGTCATGTGGAGGTACAAAGGAGCCATCACTCTTCACCACATAGGACAACTCAACATCCCGTACTGGAGGAGAGTGATTGATGAGATGATAGTGTTTAGATGGCAGTCGTGGCTTCAGATGCCAACATGATACAATGATGTACAATAGTTATTATTTTCTCAATAGACCTAGTACATTTAGGATTGAGAGCACACCATGATTGAGAGGTACTTGCCTGATAGATTTTCCAGATAGTTTGGTGAGAGGCAAGATAGGCCTGATGATGCCTATACGACCATTTTTTCTAGATCAACATGAGAGACATGGGGACACACATTATCAACCCATGAGGTTGTTGAGGGCTTCATACAACTGGTCACAAGGCCATGGGCCTATGATCAGGGGAAGGAAGATGCACAAACGACACCTGCATATGATGCATGGTTTGTACCCCCTCCCAGACTAACAAATCTAGTAGGTATACCTTCATGAGGGAGACCGAGAGGGAGGGGAGTAGGCAGAGGTCAAGACTAGCCATAAGATGGGTAGGGCAGAGGATAGGGTAGAGAGCATGATGGCTAGGATGGCTATGAGAAGGATGGATAGGTCCTAGGTGCACCCCCACCACCATTGCATCAAAAACCACTGTCAGGGCCAGATCCCCATGATGTATAGATTCAACAGTTACAGTAGCGGCTACAAGTGGTTATAGCTGAGTGAGATCAGGCTCAACAACATGTATTGGCACTCACAATTGAGAGGGACTAGTCCTAGTAGTAGAGAGATCACAAGAGATAGTTGAGGTAGACATCAAATGTCTAGTTGGCTCAGGAGGTTAGCGAACGATAGCAACTAAAGGCAGTGTCTCAGTAGCAATCCCAATAGGCTAAGGGGTTGGTTGGTTAGATTATGTCTGTGCAACTGTATGGTACAACGAGGGAGGAGGTAGCATATTGGTGAACCTTGTATTACAGAGACGTCCCTCCTCATCACAAGCAACCTAATTTTGAGCATTGCAACCAGGTTCAACACAGTGCATCTACTTTAGTTAGGAAGCCAGACCATCTAGGAGATGGGGACAGAGCCAGTGAGGGATAGACCTCCTCCAATTTTATAGACACATTTTTTGTATAGCCTAATTATTGATACAAACATACACTCATAGGCTCATTTTTTATAGCCTCATGTAAATTGTACATTTTGATGTTATACATACATTGATTTAGATATTGTGCCATGATAGTCACTTTTTGATATTTATACGAGATGATACAAATTCATGATGTGATGTGTTCTTATATTTCATACTTTATGGAACTTTAGATGCATATGAAATGATGTGACATGTTTATGCATTATGATCATGCATGGATGCAATGTGATGGAAGTACTTTTTATTCATGTTTATGTGATATGTGATGATGATCTATGATGCGATGATATGAGATGCAATGATATGGGATGGATGCAATGCTATATTATTTTTCATATCTTTTTATGATATGTTATGGAATGGATGCTATGATATGAAAATGTGATGCTTATGCAAATGATGTGGATACATTTCTTTTTGTGTACTTTTTATGCAATTTATGAGATGATAATGTATGCATATATATGTATGTATGGATAATGGAGATGTTCATGATATGTATGTAGGGTATGCTTATGATAAATGATGTGTATGCATGTTGATGATTTGTGGATGTAGGATGGATGCATTGATGATGCTTTTTATTGACTAGATCATGATAACAGGTTAGCACGGAAATAATCTAGAAGAATAAGATAATCGACCATTGATTTTGATGATTGATTCAAAAGGTCCAACAAGTCTATGATCCACCGAGACTTTATTAGAGATGGTGATGAGAGATGAATGATTATTTGCTCATATCTTGGGATTGGAATTTTCCGTCATTCCTTATTGTTTGATATAACACATAGACACAATGCATCAATGTATTGATAACCAAGATGGTGTTGTATCTAGTGTAATGGAATTTGACTCTGTAAATAGATAGGATAATTCTTGTTCACATCTTGACATATGAAAATGTCATTGGAATATAGGTTAGAAGTTAAAAATATCTTGGACCAAAGCATACACAATTGTTAACAATCTTCGCCAAACAACCTCCCTACACACAACTAAGCAAGTATGCGCCAAGATTATTTTACAATAACACCCACAAGCACATCAAATGAAAGATTATGATCGATGCCCCATTCCTTTCTCTCTAAATCATTAAGACATCATCGAGAGGTCCTTGGAATGGGTCATTAAGATAAATCGTAAGAAAATATTAAAGAAAAATAGTCAATGTTATCTATATCTCTTGCTAGTTTATTTTTTAGCTAAGGTGATTTCTGATGTTGATGTCCATCATAGAAAGGATGCATCCTAGGACATGTTATCAAATGGTTTGATTAAGATTAGGTGTGTGATAAGCTATTAATACAAACTCCACTGACTCATTTACCTATGATCTAGACTTTAGATTTTGACACTTAGGTTCTCTCTTTACAACTTGCGGTACTTGTTTTTTTATTTGTTTTGCCAAAGGTTAAAGGTGATGAATGGTTTATTATGGATGGACATTCTATTTTGGGTGAAAGTGAAATGGGATGGATGGTTTTGGGGTTGTTTGGAAATTTCAATGTTTTTGTTATTTTGAAATTTGTTTGAGGTTGTTTTTGGTCTATTTGAGAGTTTTATATGAATGTTTATATTTTCAAATTTTTCAAGGTTGTTTAGGGTTTTTTCTAAAATATTTGATGATGTTTAGATCTTTTGAATGTTTTCTAATGTTTTTTTGTTTTCTGTTATTTGAATGTCTTGGGATTTTCCAAGTTTTCCGACCAAGAACATAGCCTAAAAGACTATCCTAGGGGCCTCAGGGGTTGATCACAGATGAGCCTTGCCTATGTTATAGACGCAGAGACCATGTAGTCTGACTAACTCAACTTTTTGAAAATGAGATATGAACAATTGATGGAATGCCAATTTATTATGATGGACTCCTAAAGGACTAACCTAGGGTGTCTCAGGGGCACATCAATGATGGCCTTGCCCACGGTCAAGCTCAAAGACTCATAGTTTGACATGGTACTATTTTTGGATTTTTTTGATGTTTAACTTTTTTTAGGGATTTTGATATGTTTTGGATTTTGAGTTTACAATTTTCAAATGCTTTTGGATTTTCTGATGAATGTTTTATGATATTTTTTGGGATTTTCGATGAGATTTCCAATAACCTCAAGATATACAAGAACCTGATATGATCCATAACGAATTGTCCCTAGTGTGATGCAACAAACTACTTTGATACAAGCAAGACAAGATGACCTTAGGAATATGCCAAGAGTTCCAAAGGGGAATATGATACTTCGTAATATCAAGCTATGAAATGGGTATGGATGGGTGATAAAATAAATAGGATAAATGATGCAATGGATGAATGTGATGCAAAGAATGATAGGATAAAGAGCCAAAGAATAGATGGAGGTGATTTATTTATGCGAGGCACCTGTTTGCCAGGTTTTCACCAAGGTACTTGCCCAAAGTGCCACCGAATGTTGGAAACACAAGGGTAGACAACTGAGAGGGGGGGTGAATCAGTTGTCACATAAATTTAAAACTTATTCAACTTATTAACCTTATTCTTAGATCTAATTATTAACCATGAAATCATAAATCGTCAACACATCAGAAACACACATAACACCAAGATTTTTTTAAGTGGAAATCCTATTAGGGGGAAAACCATCGTGGAGGTCAGTCCACAAGATTATACCCTATTAAAAGTATAATAAATGAAAATATGGGGAATGCACTTGCATTTAGGCACACTTCCTAGAGCTCACTACTCAATTACAACAAGGCTAACCGCCCAAAGGAAGACACACTGTCTTATAGGAAGAATCAGATTGCATCCTTAGGGATTTGAACTGATAAAATAACATCTACTAATGCCTGATCACAGTTTTGGTTAAGCACATGAACACTTCTTTACTCCTTTTCACTCTTCTTCACACTCTGCTCTGCGTTCAAATGATTTAGATCAATATTCACACATATAAACATAGAAGCACACTCTGGAATCCACTCACACACTTCAATTTGAATAACCAATCGCTCTTATATATTCGCAACAAGAAATTTCATCCCTATATGTCAGTTTTAACAAAATAATAAAATGAATATAAACTGTTGGCCCAAAACACTAAAGATTATTAACACGAATTAACCAAGGTTAGCCACAACTTAGTGAAGACCCAAATCAACATCTCCAACATGAAAACACTTCAATTAATTACTCCTTGAAGATCCACAACATGCTACAACCACCATGTGGGCCAAGAATAAGAAAAACATGAACATGCAAGAGAAAATTTCCAACCATGAGCACAACGATCAATGCGAACATGCACCAAAGATAGAGTACAATCTAGAAGTATCCACAAACATCAAAAATCACTAGAAAAGCATCTAAAACAACTGAACTAACTGAATTCACATCATCTTCAATCAGGAACACAAACTAAAGCAACAAGAAAACTATCAGAATATAAATCTTCATAACTCGATCAAATCTTCACATGGATCTCTAAAACTTGACGTGGATAAACTAGATACACTAAAAAAAAATTCCTTTAGTCCATAACCTCTTATCATCAATGTACAAAACTTACTGACATACTGAACTTCACTTCACCACTGATAACCTACAACTCATTCCATTACAATTTTCTCAATATCCTCGACATATACAACTTCTAATGAATTAATGCTAATAGTGTTGACATCAATGAAAACCACATATCAACAACACAACCACAATATTGAACAATCTCCCCCTTTGGCATTGATGGCAACACATGATGTGAAAAAACTGTCAACACAATTGACTCTTGACACTTACTACCCCTTAGATTCTGACTCATTTCCTCAATTCTTTCACATGATCTTCTTCCCACAAGGCTCTTCTCCCCCTTTGACATCAATGACAAAGATTTATTCTATACAAGCTCTGAACCACATATATAAACATCTGACTACTCCCCTTGAGTAGCAACCACCACAACATCAATCTGGATCAAGATATGACTTTGAAATGCATGGACTGATGCAATGCAATGCATCCTTAGTTCTAATTAGGAGGGGTAATCACCCCTAAATTCCCTCTGAGATACTCAAAAGTATCCTTCAGGAACGGCTTGGTAAAGATGTCTACAATCTACTCCTTAGTAGGTACATACTCCAGTTTGACTTCCTTTTCACTCACCTTTTCTCTCAAAAACTGAAACTTAATAGATATATGCTTTGTCTTTGAATGTAGCACCAAATTCTTAGAAATGTTAATAGCACTTGAATTATCACAAAATATAGCAATAGGCTCATTATACACAACTCTTCTATCCTTCAACATCTACTTCATCCATAGGACTTGAGTACAATTGTTAGCAACAACAATGTATTTGGTCTCTATAGTAGATAAGAAAATGGTATTCTGCTTCTTACTTAACCAAGAAATCAACTTCTTACCCAAGAAAAATGTTCCACCACTAGTACCTTTCCTGTCATTTACATCTCCTACCCAATCAACATCAATAAAGGCACTCAAAGTAAGATCATCATCTTTAGGATACCACAGGCCAAATTCAACTGTTCCCTTCAAGTATCTAAAAACTCTCTTCACAATAGTCACATGAGATTCCTTTAGATCAACTTGAAATATTGTAACAATACATGCAACATTCATGATATTAGGCCTAGTTTGAGTTAAATACAACAATCAACCAATCATTGATCTGTATCTAGTTTGATTTTCCTTTGGAGAATCATCTTCTGTTGTCAACTTGCATCCGGTCACCATGGGTGTACCGACTGGATTTGAATCTTCCATACCGAACTTCTTTAGTAATTCCTTCACATACTTGGACTAAGATATAAAAATCCCTTTATCTAACTGAGTGATTTGCAATTCCAAAAATAATTTCATCTCACCAATCATTGACATTTCAAATTTACTCTTCATCTCATTAGCAAAATTCATGCACAAACCATCATCTCCTCCAAAAATTATATGATCAAAAAATACTTCAACAATCAAATCTTTATCATCATTATTGAAATACAAGCTACTATCAGTAATACCTTTGTTAAATCCAAGCTTCAAAAAATACTTGTCTAATCTGGCATACCATGCTCTAGGAGCTTGCATGAGTCCATACAATAATTTCTTCAACCAAAACACCATATCTTCCCTATTAGTCAACTGAAATCCATCAGGTTGCTCAACATACACTTCTTCCAATTCACCATTTAGAAAAGCTGACTTGACCTCCATATGATAAACTTTGTAGTTCTTGTAAGCAACATAGGCAAGAAATAATCTTACAACTTCAATTCTAGTAACAAGGGAAAAAGTCTCTTCAAAATCAATTCCTTTCATCTATGAATATCCTTTGCATACCAGTATTGCTTTGTTTCTAACCACTTCTCCTTGCTCATTCAGTTTGTTTCTAAAGACCCATTTAGTTCCAATGATATTCTTATCCTTAGGTCTGAGAACAAGAATCCATGTATCATTCTTCTCAATCTATTTTCTAGTTCCTCTTTCATTGCTTCAACCCAGTGCTCATCTCTACATGCTTCATTCACACTAGTAGGCCCAATCTTTGAAATCAAGCAGTATTGTTCTGCAATCTTTCTCCTAGTCTGGACACCTTTGTTCTTATCACCTATAATCTGATCTTCTGAATGATTCAATCTTACATACCTCAGAGTCTTCTTAGGTTGTTCTTCAACTTCAGGCACTTGTGTTCTCTCTTATACAAATTCACTGGTTTCTTCTTCCTCTTGATTTTCCTGATCCATCAGAATGATTTGCACTTGATTTGTAGTCTAAACTTGCTTTCCCTTGTTTGTACTAACATTCTGATCATTAGAATCATATCTATAGGTTCTGGATGGTGTACCTAATTCTTCATCAACCTTGACATTTTCACTTTCAACCATTTTCCTCAATCTTTTATTGTAACACAGGTAGGCCTTACTATTAGTAGAATAACCCAGAAAGATACCTTCATCACTCCTTGAATCAAACTTTCCTATGTCTTCATCTCTCTTGATATAACATTTGCTTCCAAATATCTTGAAATATTTAGCAGTAGGCTTTTGACCAGTCCATAGTTCAAAAGGGGTCTTACCAGTATCACCTTTGATTTGTACTCGGTTGAGTGTGTACACAACAGTACTCATAGCTTCTCTCCAGTAGATATGAGGGACATTTCCTTCCAACATCTTAGTTCTAGCAACATCTTCAATTGTTCTATTCTTCCTTTCCACAACTCCATTTTGTTGAGGGGCTCACACTGCAGATAATTGTCTCTTTATTCCATGTTCTTCACAAAAAGAATTAAATTCACTACAAGTGAATTCACCACCTCTATCTGATCTTAGACATTTAATCTTTAGACCTGTCTCTACCTCAACCATATCCTTAAAGGTCTTGAACTTTTCTAGTGCTTTAGATTTCTCCCTTAAGAAAGTAACCCATACCATTCTTGAATAATCATCAATGAGTAACATGAAATACTTGTAACCTTGTAAAATTATAACCTTAGATGGACCACACAAATCAGTATGCACAAGTTCCAACAATTCATTTGAACATGTTGTTTGCTTGGAAATGAAATTCTAGTTTGCTTTCCTAACTAACATTCCTTGCATATGGAATTAGTAGGTTTCACCAACTTAGGTAGATCTCTCACAACCTTAGTAGAACTTATCTTGACAATATTATCAAAGTTAACATGACACATTCTCCTATGCCATAACCAACTTTCATCAACTTGAGCAATCAAACAACTTTCACTAGCAGAACTCAAGTGAAAGATATTACCTTTTGTTTTTGTACCTAATGCAATTACATTTCCAGAACTTAGTATTCTGCACTTTCCATCCTTGAATTGAAGATTGTATCCCTTATTAAGCATTTGAGCAACACTTAAAATATTATGCTTCAAGCCTTCTACATACAGGACATCATCAATATTATGCTTACCATCAAGAGAAATGCATCCTCTCCCACCAATCACACCAGCTGTATTATCACCAAATCTCACAACACGACCATCATACTTTTCCAAGCTCATAAGCTTACTTTTATCTCCTGTCATATGATGTGAGCATCCACTGTCAATCACCCATTCATCTTTCTCTTCAACTCGAGCAGCTAGGGCTTTCTCCACATTTGTACAACTAGCAGATTCAGTAGATATAGGATTGTTTTCCTTGAAAGAAATAAATACCCATTCATCATCACTTGTATTTCCTTTATCACATTCATCATTCGTCACACCTTCATCAGCAGCATAGTAACACTTCTTTTGAAATCTAGGCTTGTTATGTCTTGGTTTAGGAGCTCTTTCCAGACACCTTGATGTAAAATGACCTATCTTATTGCAAGAAAAACATTTAAGAGGCAACTTTCCTTCATACTTACCTTTTCCTCTTGGTACTCTTTTGACAATAAGTGCGTCCAACTCTTCCAAATCTCTTTCTTCTTCTTCAATCCATTTGATTTCATTTTCATACTTGAATGTCTTTCTAGATGAACTCTCACCTAGATTATATCTGTGTCTATCTCTTCCAGAAGTAGTAGCCTTAAATGTAGATTCAAACTTAGGAAGGGCATCACCAATTTCACTCAACTCAAAAGCAGTCAGCTTACCGACCAACATGTCTTTGGTTACAATTGTTATAGTCCAGAGCTCTTCAATAGCACTAGCTTTGACTTTGTATGAATCAGGCAAGGATCTAAGCACTTTAGCAACAATATTTGATTTGTTTATCTATCCACCAACACATTTGATACCACACACAAGTTCATTCACTCTTTTCATCAAAATAGTAATGTTCTCATCATCACCCATTCTCAACTTTTCATATTTTCCTTTCAGACTCTACAACTTAGCAATCTTCACATTAGTTACACCTTCATACAAGGTTTCAAACTTTTTCTAGATCTCATAAGCAATCTTCAAATCCATAACATTTGTTATCTCAGAAAAAGTCAAGGCACTTAACAATGTTTCCTTAGCCCTGATATTATACTCATCATCTCTAATATTAGATGTAGTAGTAGGACCATTTTGAGGAATAACATACCTATTACATGTAATGCTCCAGAAGGGTTCATCAATGCATCTTAGATGGCACTCCATTCGAGTCTTCCATAGAGAATAATTTTTTCCATCAAATCTTAGACTATCCTTCTTGTAAGTCACCATCATGGATCACCTCAAGTTGTTAAACTTCTTCCAAGGAACCTGCTCTAATACCAATTGTTTGCAACACAAGGGAAGACAATTGAGAGGGGGGGGTGAATTAGTTGTCACTAAAATTTAAAACTTATTCAACTTGTTAACATTATTCTCAGATCTGATCAATAACCATGAAAGCATAAATCATCAACACATCAGAAACACACATAACACCAATATTTTTTTACGTGGAAACCTTGTTAGGGGAAAAACCATGGTGGAGGTTAGTCCACAAGATTATACCCTATTAAAAGTACAAGAAATGAAAATATTGGGAATGCATTTGCATTCAGGCACACTTCCTAGAGCTCATTGCTCAATTACAACAGGGCTAACTTCCCAAAGGAAGACACATTGTCTTATAGGAATAATCAAATTTCATCTGCAGGGATGTGAACTAATAAAATAGCATCTGCTAATGCCTAATCATAGTTCCTGTTAAGCACATGAACAATTCTTTACTCTTCTTCACTCTTCTTCACACTTTGCTCTACCTTCAAATTATTTAGATCAATATTCACACATATACACACACAAGCACACTTTGGAATCCACTTACACACTTCAATTCAAATAAAAAATTGATCTTATATATTCGCAACAAGAAATTTCATCCCTACATGTCGGTTTCAACAAAATAATAAAATGAATATAAACTGTTGGCCCAAAAGACTAAATATTATTAGTATGAATCAACCAAGGTCAGACACAACTTAGTGAAGACCCAAATCAACATCTCCAATGTGAAAACACTTCAATTGATTACTCCTCGAAGATCCACAACACACTACAACCACCGTGTCGGCCAAGAACAAGAAAAACATGAACATTCAAGAGAAAATCGCCAACCACAAGCACAACGATCAATGCACATGTGCAAAAAAGATAGAGTACAATCTAGAAGCATCCACAACAATTGAACTAACTGATTCACATCATCTTCAATCAGGAACACAAACTGAAGCAACAAAAAAACTGTCAGAATGTAAATCTTCATAACTCGATCAAATCTTCATGTGGATCTCCAAAACTTGACATGGATAAACTAGATAAATTCAGCAACAAACCATTTAGTCCACAACCTCTAATCATCAACGTACAAAACTTACCGACATACTAAACTTCACTTCACCACTGACAACCTGCAACTCATTCCATTACAATTTTCTCAATATCCTTGACATATACAACTTCTAATGAATTAATTCTAATAGTGTTGACATCAATGACAACCACATAGAAAAAACACAATGACAATATCCAAGAATGAAGTGGTTTTCACTAGAGGATGATTTTTTTTCTTTACTTTTTCAATCTTTTTTTTTTTTTGGATTTTTGGATTTTTTTGTATTTTTGAATTTGCACCCTTCAAGCCTAGGCATAAATTTTTTTAAGATGCAAGTTGTTGTTCGGTTCCTGCAAGGTTTCACCTTTAGGTGTTGAAAATTGATATGATCCTAATCCATAGCTTTCTGTGGTGAAAAAGAGACCTAACCAGTAAGTCTCAAACTTTCCTTTACTATCCTAATGTAGAAGATTCTTCTGATTCTGCTTTAGGACAAGATCCCCTACCTGGAAAGACCAACACTTGATCTTCTTGTTATAGCTCTGTTTCAGTTGGTTTTGATATACTTGCAAGTGATTAAGGGCATCAAGATGATGCTCATCTGAGAATTCTATCTCATTGAGCTAGGATACTCTGTATTCTTCATCAGTGATTAGGTTTTGCATTGACACTCATAGTGATGGAAGTTCAACCTCAATGGGCAAGATGGATTATGATCCATAGACCAAGGAGAATGGGGTTGCACCTTTAGGCATGTGGATATTGGTTCGATAGGCCCAAAGAGTGAGATTTAACTATAGATTCTAGTCATGGAGAACTTCGTTGACTATTTTCTTTAGGATTTTTTAGAATGGTCTTGTTCTTAGCCTCAGCTTGATCATTTCCCTGGGGTTAATATGAGGTAGAGAATCAATGATGGATGTTAAATATTTGACATAACTCTTTTAGATCCTAATTTTTGAAGGGTGTTCAGTTTTTTGAGATAAGGGCTTGTAGAACGCCATAATGATAGATTAGATAATTCAGGATAAACTTAACAATTTGATTCCCCATTATGCAGGTCATAGGAATGGATTCTACCCACTTGGAAAAGTACTCAGTGGCTATTATGATGAACTTGTGGCTATTAGATGAGGTGGGAGTAATCTTTCCTATGAGGTCAAGTACCCACTACAAGAAAGGCCAAGGTGTGACCACTGGTTTTAACTCCTGAGTTGTGGCATGGATCAGATCTCCATGTTGTTGACACTAGACACACTTTTGCACATACTGATGGGCTTCTCTTTCCATGATTGGCCAGTAATACCCTGTCCTCAATACTTTCTTAGCTAAAGTATGAATACTAGAATGGGAAGCACATAAACCATTGTGCACTTTTGTTAAAGTAGTCAAGGATTCCTCTTGTTTAAGACATCGTAGTAATTTCCCCTCAATGCTTTGGTGGTATAAGGTATCACCTAGGATCACAAATTGGGATGCCTTTTTAACAAAGGTCTTCTTAAGGTTGGAGTTGATATTGGATGGGAGGGTTCCTCTACTTAGGTAGGTGAATATTTCATGATACCATGAGGATCTAGGACCAAAAATGACACACACGAATTTAGATTTTGGGATTTTGAAAGTTGGTATGAGAATTTGTTCTACCAAGAACTCACATTGAAGGACGTTGTGTGGCATGTCTAACAATGATCTAATTGCTTCCATAGCATTTGCTCAAAAGTTATATCTATGAAAAGGTCCTTGAGACTCTCTACCATCTTCTAATAAGGAGTGAGTTTATCATCCTTAGTTTGGTAGTTGTCATTGACTTGATTGATAACCAAATGGGAGTCTCCATAGACTTTCATTTCTTGTATTTGTCATTGAATTGCTAACCTTAGACCTATGATTAGGGCTTCGTACTCAGTGATATTGTTAGTACATGAGAATGATAGCCTGTATGAATTTGGGATACAATTTCCTTGAGGGGTGATGAATAGAATACCCACCCCTAATCCATGTTGGGTGAATGATCCATCAAAGTACATCTTCCACTAATTTGCTGCATTGACAAGGAACACTGATTCATTAGGGAATTCAAATATCAAAGGATTTTCTTCATAGATGGGTCCCTCTACCAGTTGGTCTACGATCACTTGTTCTTTGATTACCTTACACTCCACATACTTGATGTCAAACTCAATCAAGATCATTACCCATTTGGCCATTTTCCCAGTGAGAGTTGCTTTTGATAACAACTATTTCAATGGGTTGGTCTTTGCAATAAGTTTGATTTGATGCGACAACATGTAGTGTCTAAAATTTTGTGAAGAAAAAAACACTACTAAGCATGCTTTCTCAATGGATGAATAGTTCATTTAATAGACCACCAAGGTCCTGTTGATGTAGTAGATGGCTCTTTCCTTTTCATTTTCATTGTGTTATACTAGAACAACACCTAGTGCTACTGATGTGGCTGAGATATACAGGATCAAGGGTTTGTTTGGTATCGGTGGCATGAGTACTGGATGCATCAATAGATAGTCCTTGATTTGTTGGAAAGATTTATCGCACTTCTCATCCCACTTGTATGTTATTCCTTTATGGAGAAGATGTGAGAAAGGGTGGATTTTGTCTAATAATTATGCTATGAACCTTCTGATGGATTGCAACCTTCCTTGTAACCCTCTCATCTACTTCAATTTTTGCAGTGGTTCCATGTCTAGGATGGCCTTGACATTTACTAGATCAATTTCTATCCCTCTCTGTGATATGATGTATCCAAGAAGCTTTCCTGATGTCACCCCAAAGACACATTTTTTTGGATTCAACCGTACCTTATACTCTTTGATTTTATCAAAGATGGGTCCCAATACCTCTATGTGTTCACTCCCTTTCTTTGATTTTTACAAGATATCATCCACACAATCTTCAACTATTTTGTGGATCATGTTATGAAAGATGAGGGTCATTGCTCTTTGTTAGGTCACTCTTGCATTCTTTAGCCCAAATGGCATCATGTTCCAACAATATGTCCTCCATGGACAAGTAAATGCAATTTTTGTGTTGATCCTCCTTGGCGATGATGATTTGATTATAGCCTTAAAAACCATCCATAAGTGATAGAATTTCATGCCTAGCTGTTAAATCCACTAGGATTTCAATGTTAGGAAAAGGGAAATCATCCTTTTGGAATGCCTTGTTTAAGTCTCTAAAATCCATGCATATTCTGATGCCCCCAATGGGTTTGGAGACTAGTACCATCTTTGAAACCCATTCAGGATAATCTATCAGTCAGATGAATCCAATGTCAAGAAGCTTTTGTAACTCAAGTTTGACCAAGAGTGCTATCTGAGGGTGCTTTTTTCTTAGTTTTTGCTTCATCGGTTTGGCTTCAAGATAGATTGCTAGATGATGCACAATTACCTCTGGATTGAGCCCTGGCATATCTATGTATGGCCATGCAAATTTGGTTCTTCGCTCTTTCAAGAATGTTGTTAGGTTCTATTTTTCATCCAACAAGTATTCGACATAAAAAGTGATCTTGGGTGCTTTTGTTCCCACATTGACTGGAATGACCTTTTCTGCTAAAACTGCTGACTTTTTTGGATGTATTGCACTAAGGGGGAGATTGAATCCCTCATCCTTGGGAACCTCAAAGAGTTTTTTACCCTTGGATGTGTCCTTTCTTTTTACTATTTTAGGATCAAAAAGTGCCACAGTGTGGGTTTTCACTCAAAGATCTGCATGTTAGTTGCATGTCATTGATTTTGTGACTAAAGGATTCAATCGTCTCCCCATAGTATGCCCTTGTGTCTAGTTCTATATCAAAACTAGATTTACGATCTTCCCATGGTAAGTTGTCGCGAAGCCCCATGAATTCTGAGATCACTTCATTGTTTTTGAATAAATCTAGAATCGGTGGTCCTTGTTGGTCCAAGTCAATGAGTTGTGGGTATACTAGGCATATTTCATTTGGTTGGTTGCTTGGGGTGAAGGATGATGTAGATGTCATGAAGAGGGAGTTATTCTCAAATAGGTTAGCAACATCGAGGGGGATATCATCCAGGGTAGTATCATGAGATTTTGGTAACCAAGAGGAAGCCTCAACCTTTTTAGCAGAAGTACCTTTGCCAATAAAGGTAACTTTTCTAGTAGTACAACCTAGGCCAAGATTATTTGGACATTTCTCAGGAACGATAGGTTCTTGCAAACCATTGTTATTTTGTACCAATTTCTTGTTCTTGTTGTATCCTCAAGTTTTCATTAGCTACAAGCCTTTGTTATCATCTTCCATGGGAAGAATAAGGATGGGTAGTTCATCTTGATATAGCAGTTTGGAGACATCTTCCTCATTAAGTTCTTATTTGTTCAAATCCCCCCACTTGGTGAGGGTGGTAGCTGCCATCTTTATTGTTCTAGGGACTTTGTTGTTAGGTGTTGGTTTCCCATGAGATTTTGGAGAAAGAGGTAGCTATCCCAACACAAAAGTATCCTTTGTTAGTTTATAGCTTCCACAACCATCATCCTAGATCACTGTTTTAATATTGGGAATGTTTTGCACAATGGGTGTTTTGGCTTCTAAGGTAGGTGCAAGGGATGACAGGTCAACATTAAATGAAGAAGATGGTGTAGGCCCTTCATCATTTTTAGGGATCCTAGGGTATCTTGTAAAACTTGGCCTCAAGGTTCTTACATTAATAAAAAGGCCCAGGATCTCCATGGATGGTAACTTCGGTGCCCTCATAGGGAAATTTTACACATTGATGGTAGGTTGAGGCTATAGCTTTTAAGGCATGGATCGATGGTCATCCAAGAAGAATGTTGTAAGGGAGATCAAGGTCTAGTACTTGGCATGTAGTCTCTGCAATGATGGGTCCTACTTGGATGGGTAGTGTGATGATTCCTTGTGATACCTGCTCTTGGTCATCATTGTTGTGCATGTTTTGCACACCCACCCCGTTGAAGGCAAGGACCCCCTCTTTTCATTCCTGACAGGTCGTTCTTGCTCTCGATAGGTTTTTTTTCCCTTGTCTCACTTTGTGCACCCCCATTTCCTAGCCCAAGTTAGTCATGAGCCTTAAAAAAATTAGTTATCCCCTTGGCCAGATTCACCCCTCAAGGTTTCACCAGGCCACTCCCTCTCGCTGGCTGGGTCCCATGGTCTTCCCTTCGCTTTTCGCCTAGAGTCCATTGGCCTTTGTGGACCTGCATTTGCGGGTTTCCTCTTGTCATTTTCCGTTGCGCTCCATTGTTTGCCTACAACTAGGCCTTGACATCCACCCAACATGTGGACCCCGCATTCATCTTCATTGCAACGTCCTTCATGTGTTGTAGGCCTGCAATTTTGCATCACCCTGTGCAGGACTCCGTTCCCATTTTTCTGTTCTAAGGTGGCCGAATCCTAACTTCTTCCCACATGGTGAGATCTGCACTTGGTCTCGCCGTCCCCATCATCGTTCTGTTGCCGTTACCCTCACAATGAATTAATCATGGCATCCTTCCCTCTTCCATCATTGGCCTACATCGAGTATTTATGTATTTCTCTTGCAGCAAGAGGGAGGTTAGAAACATGCAAGGAAACTGGTTATAAATTCACAATTCCAAAACAACAAGGAAAGAGTCTATGAATGGCTAGTCTAAGTGGAGCTCATAAACAAGTTTGAAATTATGTCTAAGGAAGTACAACACACTAAAGCCTTTCACCCAAGCTGCCTTCCTCTATCACGATGACATTTAAATTTGGCGCTGACGGTCATCATCCATGCAAAACTCACAATGCGGGTTATCATCTATCTCACACCATTTTCTCAATGACATTCCTAAAACATCTCCTCGCAAGCTTATCCCTGCCAACATCTGCACTTGCAAAGCCCGCCTCTCCTCTGGTCATTTCATGACAGTGTTTCCTAGTAGCCCTTGGCACCCTTGGCCTGCAAACGACAGAAGACCTTTCAATGACCGCATCGAACACTCAATGATTGAAGGAGATCTTGCAATAGGTCCCTACTGATGACACTCAAGTTAATCCAATGCACAATCACTCTTGGGAAAGGAATTTATTCAAATCTAAATATGGCATGGGTGATGAGTAAGGGGTTTTCTAAATCGAATAATATGATAAAGAGGATTAAGTCCACCAAAAATGGACCAACGATGGTAAGAAATGGAGGGGAGGCAAACATCTGACCACAAGGAAAGAAACACAATAAATTCAATCATTATAAAGAAAGGTGATGGTGTCATGGGGTTCATTACATGGGTAGTCGTTAGTGCTTTCCTGTGGTCTCTACAACATTCTAGGCCCGACATCCTGCGTTCCTTCACCCAATGGAATTCACCCATGCGAGGCCCACAGTCCATAATGCCGCTCAGGTGGTTTTGTTTCCCACTTCCTGCACATATTATTTTTGTGTAGTATGTATTCACCACCATGGGTGACAGTGGGGAATGGTGAACCCGTAGTTGAGAAGAAGGCGCAATAAGGAAACAGTTCCATTATATTCGAGCAAAACTGGGCCTGTAATTTCATGTGAACAAGATTATGAGAGGAAGGATGTTTGAGTTCATTTTAATCATTGCGCCACCCACTTTCCATTACAAACTTACCATTCCTGTCCTTTAAAAGGAACTACTTTGTCAAAGGGGCTTTGTGTTAATTGTTGTGTGCTTCAAAGATACGATGTGTGGGATCAATTTGAATCATCGCGATGGCTTGGGCATGAATCTAATAAGCAAACCAAGTTTATAAAGCACTGCTTCTTTCATGTATTGACTCCTTAATGAAGGGTGCCAAAGGAAAATAATAAGGCCCACAGATGTTCTAGTCATGATCAATGGGGGTGGGAGGAAAATTTTCATTGGCCCATCTGACTTCTCCGCACTTCACCTTCAACAAATTCATTGGCTATGGATGTTTCCATGTGGACGATCACTTGGGCTGCACCATCTTCTCCACTGTACGTGATATTCACATCCCGACCACCCGCCAACCAGTCCTCACATCCATGCGTTATGAGGAATCCACAGTTCCTTTTGCCATTTTGGTTGGCAAGTGGTTTCCTTGTGGAGGTCGTTTCAGTCTCGATGGTTTACAAAAGCGTTCGTTCCACTCCCTCCTGCAAGCCAGTCCCCATGTCACACTTCCTCCTTCCATTCTCAGATCCGAGCCAAGGAAGACCGATATAGAGGTCTTGCTCAATGTGAGGGATAGTGGGAAAATCATTGTATGGAGGCCTCAGGCTTAATTCCCATTATCGTGGCATGTGAAGGAAGCTTTAGATTAACTAAAACCAGTAATGTATGATCTATGAAATTGAAATGGTAGAGCTCACACATCTACATCAACACCATATTCAAACCATTCCCAAAAGAGGATAGAATAGAGAAGATTCTCCATATGAAATTTTACTCCTTAATCGATAAGGATGAAATGAAGATTAGAAATGTGAGGTTCGGCGGGGAGTTGGCGAAGTTCAAAGTTGCTGTGGAAAGTCTTGTATTTAGCTGGTTGAAGGCCAATATGGACTACTTCACATGTTGTAATATAGACATCTCTTGCAAAGTACTTGAAACCTGTGGTTGTTTCTTATATCTCTCACTAGAAACAACTTTACAGATGGTGAGAATGCTGGAAATTATGATGCGTCTAAATTTTTTGAAAGCCTTGATGCCCGCCATAGTACGCTGGTTGAGAATGCTAGAAATTATGATGCGTCTAAAATTTTTAAAAGCCTTGATGCCCACCATAGTATGCTGGTTGAGAATGCTTGCTATCGTTACCACCTGAATGATCTGCAAGAATTCCTAAAGTTAGACCTCTTTAGCACAAGTATGTTCAGAGATTGGTTTTGTTTTTAGACTCGGATGTCATCAATTTCATAAATGACAATGGAGTGGATGTGAAGCATATGTTTTAAAGTATCTTATGAAGAAAGAGTTTGTCATTGCTATTGCAGATGAGGTTCTAGAGGAGATCGGTCTTGGGCTAGGGTAGAATGATTATGGATTGCTACTTAGTCATATCCATGTTTCACCATTGTTTCTACTTGAATAAAGACTAGAGAAATTAAAAAGAGGAGTGTGTTCAATATAATATGTTTGCAGGTGGTTAGTCGTAGAAGGTAGGGTCACCTTCATCGTGACAAAATGACTTCCCTTCATGGAAGCCTGACGTACGGGCTCTGCTACTTTCACCTCTGCAGACTTCTTCTACTTGGAACCCACCATTATCTAGACCTTTGAAGCAACTCCTCACAATGTGCATCCCACCGCCTCTAAGACCATGCTTCTAACCACAACCCCACAACCTCTCCACGCTACAGCTAATCAGTAGCTCTAATCTAATAGTAAAATGAGGGAGACTAATGAACACTATGTAGGGAATGCATGTTAAGATGGTAAAGCCCATAAGAACATTAATTATAAGTGCTAGGAGTGGAGTGGTCAGGGACGTTGATGGAAAGCCTTGCCATGATGAGGACCATGGGTTAAGTTGGTTGTTTTGGGTCACAATTTTAGGGGCTTGCGTCCCCCACCTTCGCAGGATGTGAATGATAATAAATGATGTCACAAGGTAGATCAATGTAAAGAGGGGCAACTGGTGGGATGACCAACTTCACTCCTGCTACTGTCAGAATGAGAATATCAATGTTGTTATCCTGCAAGGTGATCAATGATCCACCCGATCACTGAAGGATGCAAGCAAAGCAAGGTTGTAGAATAGGCCATATTTGATGCATCATATAGTAATATGGGCTAAAGCATGACTAAAATCTTATCATAATTGATGAGTAAAATGCGGCGCAATAATGGTGGTATGAATATGAACATTTGAATGAACAAACATCGTCAAGTGAACAAGCTCTAAGATTCTTAAACATTTATTTGATCACCTTAGGCTGCTCTAATGAAAATTTTGTGCTATTCCATTAGGGGAAAAGAGGTTGTACTTTATAAATCACAAGGGGTGAATGGATAATTGATGCTATAGAAAAAATATCAAATGCTCCTAGCTAGCATGCCTTTTAATGATGGAGTGAGGAGCTATATCTTGTGGAGGCTGCGATGCGAGCTTCCCTTAGCATGTCTTTGATGGTTCATGACCAAGCCATCCTGCGTCCTTCATTGCAAAATTATTGAGTTTGAGATCCACTTCCTTGGTGACCATCGGTCTCCGCCGTCGCTACCACGACTATTACACCTCGCTGCCCCACACTTTCTTACCCATGAATGTGGTGGCACGATGAGATTTCATATTATTTGGGCTATACAAAGTATCATGAAAGAAGAGGCTGAAATGAATAAAAGCAAAGAAACATTGGTCTTCTAGAATTTACTACATGGGTAGTTATCTATGTCTAGCTATTTTCAAATGACATTTTGACCTTGGCGACCCACACCATTTTCCCCACAACTCCTCCCCGATGGTGCCGCCCCTCGATGGTAGTGCTCACTGGCTCCTTCATGTTATGTTTGGCTCTAAGTCTTCCATTTTCTACGTTTACGAGATAGTCCAATGAATGGGGTGACTTCAAGGGTACAATGCGCAGGTCTGATTTAAATTGTCGCAGTGGCAAAGGACATGAGTGTAGCAAGTAAACCAATATGGTATGGAACTGCTTCTCTCATATGCTATACTCTAAGCCGCAAACTCCACATGAAAAAGTAACGAAGGAGGATGTGTATGCGGTCCGCATGACTCTTTGCTACCATTTTCATCCGGCTCTAGAAAATTTCCACAAACAGACTTCTACTATACATGGTCCACTACCTTCGATGCCATTTGAATGACTTTCCTCAAGGCACTACCCATGAAGCCCATTCCCTCACAAGTGAGAGGCTCTCGACTTTCTATTAGCACACAATGATAGTCAGGAGACCTCTAGGACAAGCTTCAGGTCTAATAAAAAAAAGAGGGACAAAAGGTTAAAGGTGAACTTTGTTTGGGATATTATCATCAGACTAGCTTCTCACGTAAGAAAAGTATTATATTTATGGCATAGAGGATGGAGCTAGTGTATGCATGGAACATTGTCATTCACCCTTCATGATTATTGCAGGATTGTTTATAGCAGCACCTCTTTTCTCCATCAGAAACTGGCAAATCATTTAAAATGATGTAGATGGGTCACCTTAAGGCACACTACTTAGAAGAGTGTCCTACTTGGTGTTCGTGGACACCACAGTGTGGGTGGTTGGTCTTCCGTTGATGTCTTCTCTATGAATTCCTCTTGCTGGAATCTTGCATCCATCGGCCCAATGAAAATCATGCATATGGGGCCCGCATTTTGCTTCGCTAGTTCAAGAATGGCCTTCATATGTTGCACCTTTACAAGATCCCACTCATGAAGTCTGCAACAAACACATCCATGTTATTAGAGATTTCAAAAGAAAATAGTAAAAATAAATGCATCCATGATAGTGAAATACAACTTGACTACAATCTCTACCATTGTCTCAAAATGACTCCCCTTCATGGTGCACCCACATGGATACCCGTACTTAGACGACCAAGAAATCTTCCATTCGTAAGCATATCATTATTCAAAATTTGGCTTAGGAGAACTAATTCAATGGATTTAGAAAGTTTAAGTAAGAAATCAAAATATTTTGAATGACGTTCAAACAAGCACTAAGAATTAAGGCTTTTATGCTAGAAGGAGGATTTAAATGTTGTATGTTATAAAATTAGAGAGATGCATGAATTCAATTTGCAAAGTTGGAGCAAGATGAGCTCCTCAATGATGGAAGCTAGTTAAAGGCATCTAAAGAATGGTTTGAGTAGGGGTATATTTCAAAATTTTACTTAAGGCAGAGAATATCCAAATATTTCATTAAAACCTTATTAATGATTACATCAATTTATGTTTTAAAGTAAGGCCTAATTGATTTTGTTTTCTATGCAAGGAAACCGATTAAACATCATTAAGGTGGCCAACATGTGAACATTCATTGTGGAGGATCTATCAAATGGGACGAAGGCAGAAGATACTATGTCATAAAGGTTCACATACAAGGGGTACAAATGGAGGTCTAAGAATACTAAATTGAAGAATTTGCTTGTTCATGAACATATGCATTTAGATAGCATGCAAAATGAGGTCGATGCAAGAAGTCAAAGAGGCTATCTATCAAAGTATGAAGCAAGAAGGAGTTGTCTTGTTCTCCACCAAATGAGAATGTTCTGTCAAGGCTATCTCGCACATCAGGCAGTCAATCAATCCATTTCACGATGGCACAAATCTGCAAATGAAGCTCATTTGATTCAGTAAAGGATGCACTTGACTAACTAAAATGTTGCAAGTTCATCAAGCAAGAGGAAACTTTTAAACAGATTCAGCTATAGTAAAAGGAAAATTAGCTAAATGACAAAACTGCTACAGTAATAGGTCACTATAGGATAAAATAGGAAAGAGACAAAAGCTGTATTTTAAATTCCTTTATAATGGGGGGTAGGTGAAACCCTAATGTAAAGAAAATCTAAGCCACACAATGTAACTAAATCCTAGCCATTCATTTGGGCTTTGGAAAATTATAAATACGGGCTTTCCCCTCATTTGTAAATGGTTGGAGAATTGGTGCAAAAGGAATTTGCAGCAATAGAAGACAACATTGCATGATTTTATGGGTGTTCTCTTTGATTTCTCTCATCTTGCATGCATGGTTCTACTTCCATGTTAGTTTTAGCTTGTAGTTTTTTGGATGACTTCAATGGTGTTGGCTGTTATAGTATTTGATGCACTTCTAGATCATGCTTTTTATGGTTTGTTGATGATTAATCACTTTGTAAAGCTAGTCTAAGCTAACTCACTTGCTGTAACTTAGTTCAATTGTATATTCATAATGTCCATGTATAATCTAAAAATCTACAACCTTAGAAGATTGTACTAATTTTGTGTAGCTGTAGGACTTTCTTGGTAAAAAAAAATCCAGTCTGTGGGAGTCTATCTACTGTAACACCCTCCATTGTTACTACTCATTCAAGGCTTAGGATTCAAACAATTTTCTCCACCTTTTCCCTTTTGATATTTATTTTAGTCCTTTGTTAGAGTAGGATTCCAAGCATCATCATGAATCTAAATTAGATGAACTTGGTGAGTTTCAACTTGTTGTTCTGAGTGGGAAGCCACTGTTCATTCACTTCCAACACTTTGAAACTCCATTTGTAGACCCAACTTCCCATGCTTTGTAACTCATACATAAGACCACTTTGTGATACCAACAAAACACATCAACCAACTAAGAGATTCCAAGCTTGTGAAGACATAACATTCAAAAGCTTGGGGTAGTAATTTGTAACTAGTTTGCAAATTTCTACCTTTCAAGAGAGGTAGTGAACTTATACATTTCCTGTGTTGAGAAGTACAAAAACACCCATCAACAAAACTGGCACTAGAAGGAGGGCATGGCTAAGCTTGAGGCTGCAAAGCTAAAAATTGGGAGTTGAAAAGAACCTTCAAGTAAAAATTTTGAGTTAGGGAGATCTCTTTATACGTTGGAATTTTAAGTTAGAAAATTTTGAAGGAAAACAAGAGTTGAGCTGAGATGGAAAAAAAGAGTCAAAAATCCTTTCTAACTACACCATTCCTTTGGGAATAGTATTGGTATTTAGATTAATTACCCCTTCCAAATCCATCTTTACTTCTTGGAGTTCAGTTTCATCAATAATTTGAGAAGCAAAGACATCTGAGCTTGTGATAAAATCCAAAATGTGCTTATCATCTTCAAATACCTAGAAATTAGTAACATTGTCAGGTACTGAAGGTACTGGGGTTAGTTCCACCGTAAACTTCTTCAATCCCGAAAGAGACAGAGGTTGCAATGTACTAGCTGCCTAACCAAGGGAGTCAACCGTTTGGTTTTTATTATGTGGGATCAACTGAATGTTGAAGGCATCAAATCCTTCAAAAAGGTCCCATACTCTATGCCTATAATTGGTCATTCTTTGGTCATAACATGAGTACTGTCTCCTGACTTGTTTGACCACTAACTCAGAGTCCCCAAAGACTTGCAAAATCTTAACCTTTTTCTTTAATGCCATGAGCAACCCATGAATCAAAGCCTCATATTCTACTACATTATTCGTACAATGAAATTGAAGTCTATGAGCAACAAAGAAAGTTTTACCTCTTGGACTGATTAGCTCAAATCTTGCCCCAACTCCTTGCTTTGATTTGGATCCGTCAAATCTTAAAGTCCAATAGCTAGCCACTGTAGACTTGCTCGCTGTAACTCTTGCACTGTTGCTGCTGGATGGTTCTTCAGAAAGCATCACTTTCTTTCCTGTAGGATCCTCTTGGACATTTTGGATATTAATTTTGACTGCTGGAGTGGGGTTGATACACTTCTGCACTTGTTCCACTGCAGTCTAGCATAAGCAACAATCTAGTTCAGAATGGGAGGCATTATGGACCCTACACCAATTTGGCAAGAGCAAATATCTAAAATTCATTTCCCTACCCAACTGAATCTGATCTTCAATGCACTTCTGAATGAATTCTTGGAAATTATCCAGCAAACTGAGCTGATTATCTTCAGGATCATCATCATTTTCATCTGGTTCCACCAGAGCTTCAATTCTACTAGATTCTATTGTGAGATCAATAAGCATTGTATGCAGCATAAGGACTTCCTCTACATAGGATTCCTCAAAAGGGGCTGCAAGCACGTAATTACCCATACTTACTTCTGATATCAGAATTTCATTGGAGGTATTCTTATATTCTGTAATCATGTATTTCATTCTGGGTTCTGTTTCGATTCTAATGTGGTTTGGCACTCCCTTCTAGGGAAGCCACATGTGAGAGTGATCAGTTGAGACATATCCATTCAAGGCCCTAGTGAAATATCTTCCCAGAATCACACCATAAGCATCAGGTATATCCACCACCTGTATATTGATAACTTGTTGAATTCTAGGGTCAGAAGCAACCTACATATGAATCATGTTCAATTCCCCTACAACATTAACTTCAGTTCTATCCAGTTGAGTAACTTTCTTTTGGGAATCAACAAGAGTAATACCCAAAGCTCTGCAGACACCAAAGGGCATTACATTGGTAGAAACACCTGAATCTAACAAGCAATTGTGCAAGTTCTCACCAAATATGCAGACAAATAAAAAATGGAGGAGTATCCGTTTTCCCCTAGAACAGGGTCAAGGGAGTATCCACCTAAGCAAGTTGAGTTTTGTCCTTCTCTTTCCCTTTATCTCCAAGTGGTATATGAATCTGGTTATGAATCTAATTCTGCCCTTTTACTAGTTGGGAACTAAATGCTTTATTAACACTCTCACTGACTGAATTCTCTTGTGATACTGAGCTAGCATTGTAAGCTCCTAAAACTGCATTTCTAATAGTTGGAACTCTTAATAATTCATATGTAGAGAGGTTTACCTTTATCTTCTTGAGTTCTTCTGCAATATAGATGGATAGTTGTTTCATACTTAGATTAGCTAGGGCCTCTTTCGATCATTCCACCACCCTATCTTTGCTTGCTTCAACACTCTTTCCTTTTGATGGATCCATTTGTGTTTGTCCTTCCTTTGATAGGTACTATTTAGGCACATGAGGATACAGTGGATTATTACTAGCATTGGGATCTGGAGGTGTGGTGAAGTTGTTTCGAGGGATGGAAGTGGTGAAGGGGCCCCCAACCTGTGGACGTCTGTGTGGTAAGTCCCTCAGATCATATTTCTTAACAGGCCTCTGGAAGGTATGTACCTCTTCAACATAAGCTTCTTCTTCATCCATGGGGCCATTGTCATTCACTGTACTTTCATCAAACAACTATGTAATCTCATCTCCATTGCACACTTGGTCCGCCTCTTCCTTCGACTAGTCCGATTCTTCTTCAGGCACATTTTCCTTGCTTTGTGGAAAAGGAGAATGATTCAGTACCAACATGATGAATCATAGGGAGTAGATGGAACCATTTCCTAACTACTTGCATTATTCTCCACTTCATACTAAAAAATTGAAGCTGTTGTTTGGAACTCTTGACAATCTAACTCAGAATGTTGACTTGTTTTATGGAGCCTACACCATCTTGATAAAGCAGCCTCAACTAAATATACACCACTTGGAGGCTTCTCTTGGTTGACTTCCTAATTGACTGGATGATCCAATGGGCTAGGAATACCTCCATTATTAGGTCTCGTATTCCAAGTCCTATTCTGTCTAGGTGGCTATCTCATGTCGAACCCTTGTCCACCAACTTGCCCTCTATCAAAGTTCTGGCTTGAGGATTGTCCTTTATCATAATTTTGTCCTCTGTCATTATTATACCCTCTGTCCTTATTATATGATCCTCTTTCATTGTTATATCCCCTTTCAGGATGTTGCCCCCTATCCAAATGTTGTCCTTGTTGATTTTCTCGACTTTCTCTGCTATGATTAGACTGCATATTTCTCTTAGCGGCTTATAGTTGACTATTCTAGTTCCTCAAATAAGTTACCTCCATATTCAGTTTCTTCACTTGTTCAGTCAATTCATCCATTCTCTCCTTGTCAGGATTTCTATTTGGAGGCTGGTTCACATTGCTTTGGGGATATCCTACTGCAATATTGGCATTCAATGATTGGTTTAATACTTCAAAATTCTATAGATATATGGGAAAACTAGCTTGAGGCTATGGATGAAGAGGTTGATTTACATTTTGCTGAGGGTAGCTGATTGTGGGTGGAACTTGACTCATAGGGGGTCCTGGGTGAGGGACCAGAGGAAACTAAGGTATTAGATTCATGAGAGGAGTGTGATTAGCGAGAGCCTGGTTGAGAGCTGGGACTTGTCCAGGGTGAGCAATAGGTCCTAATGACGGTAAAGGCCTGGATAAGTGTTGCCCTAAAGTAGTACTAACCTTCACAACCTCTGCGTATGCATCAAGTAGGGTAGTAGGAGGGTTGTTTCTCCATTTCATGAAGGTAGCTGTTAGACTGCCAAGTCCCTCATAATAAACTTCTAAAGAAGTGGGATCATCAACAATATAAGGGGTCTACAGTCAGGTATATGCAGAATGAAACTAGTTGTTAAAGGACCCTATAGGCTCGTGGACTTCTCTTTTAATATTAGTGAACTGAAGATAGAGCTCATTGGCACTAATGGGAATCCTAAAATTCTGCAAGAATGCAGTCTCCAGTTCAGTCCAATTCTAGATGGACCCAACAGGTAAATGATTGTACCAATATAATGCATCTTCCCCCAAGGAATAAGGAAAGGGTCTACATGCTACATCCTCATGATTGATTCCTCTATCCTTAAGGCCAGTTTGAAAGATCCTGATGTGTTCCTCAACAGTTCTATTGGGATCATTGACATGGAAATTTGAACAAAAGTGTTCAGGGTTTCTTGGGCATGACATTGTAATTAGCAAAAGTCAATGGAGATGGGTTATTAGCTAGGAAAGCCATTGGTGGAGGTGGGGGTGGTAATGGCTGATTTATGGCTGGCTGAGGTTGTTGAATGGGAATGTCCTCAGACTCAGACTTAGATGAACTTGATGAAGATGGGGATGATGGAGATGATGGAGGTGGTTGGGTGGATGATGATTCTCCTCTTCTGCTGGTCCTTCTTGACCTAGTAGGGGCTGGTAATTCTTGAAATTCCTCCCCCCTGGAGTAGATCTGGTTCTTCTTATAAATCTTTCAGGAGAGATGGTAGACAAAAATTGATCTAGCTTGCTTATTCAGGCCCTCCTTCTAGCGCCAATATGTTGATGGTGTTTTCTACATAGCAACAAATCAGACAAAATATAATATCCTATCTCTCTTGAAAGGTAAATCTCTATCAACAAGCCTCAAGAGATAACCCCAAGGTCTCTAATGTCAGGTCTTGACAATGCATAAACAACTCAGTGATAAATGTGAAAATACTGGTAATCACAAATGGACCTTACTACAAGCAAATACTGAATCTTTAATTTATCAGATCTAGCAATATGATGATACTTCAATCCTAAATCTAACCCAAATGATAAAAGAAATAAAAAAGATAAGGGTTTCAGAGAGATTTCTAAATTAAAACTACTCCTAAGATTAAGAATGCAAATGATGAAACACTTGAAATGGACCAATCCCTCATAAACTAATCCCTGCTTGACCCAGATAGATCTACAATCTTACAGAAACAGTGCAATCTTCTAAGGTATTAAATATTTTCAGATCATGAAAACTCATCCAAGACAACCCTATTGCAATTGAAATGGATAAACCTTCACAATTGAACTAAGCACAATAAATATAAGGTCCAAGCTAACTTTGCAAAGCAACTAATAATCAGCTAGCTACAAAAAGTATGGACCAGGGATTGCTCCAAACACTTCAAGCATCAAACCATAAACACCATTGAATCATGTCTAATTCTAAATCTAGCATATTATCTAATACTTCCCAAGAAATATCAAAGATAGAATAGCAAGAACCATGCAAGATAAATCAACACAAGAGAATTCACCAAAAGCACAATGTATCCAATTGTATTGAACCACCCATCAATAGCAACAATTCCATTGTTCTATGTTACAACACTTGCTCAAAATGAACTAAATTCTAACTCTTTCTCTACTGCTTAATTCACTCTAAGAAAAACTATCTATCTATCCCTTACAAATGAGGCAAAATGCCATATTAATAGAAAACCCCCCAAGGCATGTCGGCCTAATTTGAATTTACAATAATAATAAATGGCCATAAAACAAGTCAGCCAAGAGAAATTCAAGATAAGATAGAATATGCATTAAATGCAGGAACCCCATCCAGGTCAGCCTGGGATCTTCAATATAGCTCGGACCAATGCATGCAAAACAATAGGGAAGCACAAATTTTGATGTAACCTTACATTAAATGCCTTCCACTTTGTCTTTATTTCGATCCACCCTATCCAAGTCGGCTATAGGTGGCAGAGGGAAAACCTTAATTCTCCTTTCCATAGATTTAATATTTTCTCTTGATTTCTCCACCGAGTTATCCCACTCGACCCTATTGGTTTGATATTTATCAATAACTGCAATATAGGTGGCTGCATCTTCCAACTGATGTTCAGTAACTGGATCCTCACTCACTGGAGAATATACATCTCACCACCATTTTCTCAACTTCTCTAAGCTCAAATGCTTTGGTGCAAACTTCCTTCTCCCTGTCATCACCTCAAAGAAAGAAATGAATCTATCATAGATATTAGTTAGGGTATCCTCAATTTGCCTCCTCTTCTTATATATCTTCTTCAAAAAATTTTGCCTTATTTGCAAAGCTTCAAACCATTCCCAAGGTTCTGTAGCTTTGGAGGAAGGGAGAATTCCATCACTCACTAGCCTACCCTTAGTGTATTCCATGATAGTCTTGGTGTTCTGCAATGGGAGATCTACATCCTCTTTATCTTGAGCCAATACATCTTTCAACCAATCTATTTCCCTCAATGCATCTCCTCCGGTTGAAAGGATGTCTTTGATAGAATCATATCCTTTAGTCTGCACCCCTTGTAACTAGTTTACTATGGCAAGAGTAGTGGCCTTCATTCTTTCCAACTCCGATATAGTTTCTTGGGGTAGGAAACTTGTAGCAGAAGATGAGGAACTAATGGATTGCAAGGGTTTCATCAAATCTTCCAAATATTTCTTAAGTCTTTCATTCTCTTTCTTCAACTCCTATTTAGCTTGTGCTTCTTTCCTCAATCTTCCCAGGATCACAACACTTGAACCCTCATATTCTTCAATATCCTATTCCATGGAAGTGGGTCCTAGGTTGATAGTCTGCATGTTGTAATCACTCCTAGTAACCTCATCTCTATTCTTTTATGTGGCAGGAGTAGCAATGTGGACCACTCTGTTGTTTGCTTCATCCCTTTCGATCTTGGAGATGACCCTGGCCTTCTTCTTTCCTTTACCTTTTCCTATTTTTTCCAGTAGCTCATCCCAATTGGGAGGGGTATCATCCACAACAATTTGTTTTCTCTTTATTTCTCTATCAATCCAACCTAGAATAGTAGACTCCAACTATATTTCACCCTGTACCACTTCTTCCTGTTGACCCTTGGGTGTATCTTCTGGCTTCTCAGAAAACTCCTCATCTTTATCATGTTCTTCTCTGCCATACTCCTCTTCTTCATGCACTGGTGATGGAGTATTAACAGGTGTTTCCTCTCTTTGAGGAGGTCTGTGTTAGAGTAATAAGTTATTATGCTTAATTAATTACATCATATTGATTAATTAATTAAGTCACTTATTCCTCTTTATTACTTAAGCTAAACTTAGGCACATTAATAATTAATTAATTGATTAATTATTAAGTGTGCACACTAGGGTTTCATTTTAGGGTTTCTCTTTTAGGGTTTCTTGATCTCCTTCATAAGGATTGATCACTTTGTAATAATCGATTCTCTAAATGCATTTTTACTGAGAGGTTTACAGAGCATCTTTTTGGTTCTTCATATCTTTTGCATGTGACAGGTATCCATCTTGCATGCAGGTGATGTTGGATTCTAACATGGTATCGAGCTCCAGACCTGCAGCTTCTTGTTCGTGATCTGAAGATATGGCCTTTCAGTGAGTTTCAAGTGCAAGGGTTTCCACAGGCAATTTTTTGATTGAATATGGGGGTAGCCTAATTTTCTGGGCATTTTGGGACAAAACGGACCTCGCCATTGAGTCCGCAAGCCCAAAAACCCCCATTTTCATATAAAATTTGTCTATTTTGGTGCAAGTTGGTCGAGAAGGCAAAAAAATTTTGTCTGGGGGGCCGTACGGCCTTCCCAGCACGCAGATCAAGGCGAGAAATTCAAAAAAATTTCAAAAAATGAACTTTCGGGTTTTTCGGGTGCTGCGAGTAAAAAAGGGTCCGCCGGCGACCACCACCCCCGCCACCGCCCGCGTCCCCGCCAGCCCGCCACCCTGCTCCGCCACAACCCAACCTCCGCCGAGATCAGCCCCGCTGGGCCCTTCAGCTCTGCCGGCGGTCATATGGGGACCAGGGGCTCCGCCCCAGCCACCGACCAGACCCCTCCAGCACCAGCCCGCGGTCATATGCACGACCAAGGGCCCAAATTTTTTTCATTTTGCAGGGGGGGTGATCTTGGATTCTAACAGTCTATCTTCTTCACTTCTAGTAGGTGAATCCTCATAAGTTACCAAGGGAGTCTGTAGAATTTTCTCAATTTCTGTAGCTGCACTATGAAGCTCACCTTCTTGAAATTCTTCTTCCCCTTCACTTGACGGGTGCTCCACATCTGCTGGTTGTTCTGATGCACCATGTGGCTCTTGGGGTGGAGAATCCTCTTTATGTTGTTCTGCAACAGAGGTTGCTGGAGGAATATCCTTCTTTGAAACACTGTCCTTGGGAGAAGGAGTTCTTGATCTCCTTGTGTATACCTGTGTCTTTTCTCTAGAATTTTCTACATTTACCATTGTTGAAGGATCAGTTTCACTTTTCTCCTTGGAAGGTCCACCCTTCTTTTTTAAACCCCTTGTTGTTTTCCTCCTTTTAGGTGTTGGGGCATCGTCCTTTTCTTCTCCTTCAACGGGTTCTTCCTCTATAATTTTTTTTGTCTTTGAAGTAGCACTCCTCTTCTTTGCTTTTGGTTTCCTCTATTTCTCCTACTCTTCTCCTTGGGAACCTTTGATCTTAATCTTAAAAGGAGAATCTACCTTGGTTTTTCCCTTAGGATCTTCCTCAGCTGACTCCTCAGAAGTGGAATGGGATTCTAGATTCCCCATCAGATTATAGGTAGATGGCACACCTTCACTTTCAAGCTCCCATACCTTGTGTTTGAGCCACAACTTGGTGTATTTCGTCATAGGGGCCATGATTTGTTCTAATTCAATTTTTTCTTCTTCCAGCTAGTCTACTTCTCCAATTGGTTTGTCCTTAATTGGCTTATAATCGTGACTTTGGATTAAGTCTCCATCATCTTTCACCTGATCGGGAACCATTTTCACACTATACATTCAGACCACATCAACTGGGAGTCTAGAGAATTTCTTCTTTCTTACCTCAAACTCATCCTTGCTATTGGCCCAGTAGTCTTCTATGTCATCTCTGTGGTGGTATTCCCTGTTGGGTTTCTTTTGTACTTCAATAGTGATATCAAAACCCAACCTTTTGGAATGGTAAGACAACCCAAGAGTGCTTATTTCCTCCTCAAAAGCATATGCTGAATTAATTGAAGGGCATACCTCGCTAGTACCTATCTTCAGAGGAAAATCTCCACCAAATCTGGACAGTTTTATGTTTATCTTTCTTTACAATGGCGTCAATGTCATATATTTGCCTCGTGACCTCCAAAAGTATAACATGGTCTATGGGATACCGTGGAAGCATGTATGGAGCCCTCTATAAACCATCTATTCCTATGTAAGAGAAGGTGGGAAAGTGTATGAACCAAGCCCCATACCTTTTGATCAAATCCTTAGCATTATCTGATATTCTCACATTGCCTACACCTTGGAGCAATCTAGTGATGTGCATGGTGAATGCATCATTCACCCTCATGTAACTTGAGGTTCCTAAGTGCAAGTGAGGATAAACCTCATAAATTACATCATGTCCAAATATTCCTCTTGTGCTCAATCCTTTATAGGGATGGAATCTTTCAAGTGCATACACTAAATAAGAAGTCATGGTTAATCTCTTGGTTTGTAGCACGTTACACATTTGTTCATGAATCACAAAACTTATAACACCTGCCCAATGATAGTTAATATTTTCTTGCTCCATCCTCACAATGACATGGAACATCCAATTCTCGAACATACCTGCACTCTTTAGGCCTACCACTTGGCTAAGCAATGTGATGGCATCATAGACATGTTGTTTAAACTTTTCCTTGGGCAACTACTTAGGCAATTTTGAGAAATGAAACTTTGGATTTTCAAGCCAAGAATTGATAACCTGTTGTGACTTAATAGTCTCCTCCTCATAGTACCTTTTAGCTATCTCCATATTAAATGCTACTACATGAGATTTTTCAGGAATGTCAAAAGTCTGTGCAATAGAGATAGGGTTAAGATTAGCCAGTACCCTCCCTTGAGAGCTGGCTATCCTTTGTGAATCCCTGTCATAGTGTCGGGAACATTCCAATACCAACTCATAACACTAAACTGTGGGGGAAATCCTTCCACATGAGATAATCCCGATTCCATTAGTCTCCTAGCCAACACTAGAAGATCTTCTTGTGCCATCCTTTCCTTAAACTCCTCATAGTCCCATTGACCCACATTTGTGTCTAAAACTTCAGACCAGATGAAGGCTATCTTACTTTCCAAAATCCTATTCTTTATGTCCAATTTAACTCTTTTTGCTTATGAGATAGAGGATCCCTCCATATCACCCTTAGCCTTTCCAACCGCTGCATTTCTAGCTTCAACCTGCATCCATTGAATACTAACATGAAAATCCAATTGTTGATAACATATTTGTAAAAATGTTAGCTCAAAATCATAATAAAACCATCAAATCAACTATAAATCATCATAACTGAGAAGTTTGGGGTTCCAAGCTAACCGGGGAAAACTAGTCTGGGAGGAACTTCAAAAAATTCCATACTAGACGGATTTTCCCGAAGAAGGCACAAATATCAAAAATTGATCATCAAAATGAAGAAAGGATGCATATAACATTGTGTAATCTATCAGTTTAAAGCATGGAATGTTAAGCATTCATCATTAAATTCATCCATTTCATCCAATTTCTAAGTTCCACAAAGCCTCCCAGAGAATTCGGAAAAATATGGTTGGACCGGAATTCCGCGAAGTCCCCAAAACTCTGAATTTCACTGCACACCCCAAAACACTGAAGGTTAGACAGAACCCGGGAAAATCCGGGGATGTCGAAATTCTGCAAAGTCTTCATAATCTCGGAAAACCGTTATTATGTTTGATTTTCCTTGATAAAATCAAATGTCCATGAATCTCAAATCTCTTGAGCTCGACTCAAATCTAATTCATGTTTCCTATCAACCCCTTTGGATCAAGACTACTTGAGGCGTTAAATGATGAATGTTCATAACAAACCAATGATGCCCTAGATTTGACTGTTGAAACCTCCACCATAGGTGAAAGAAAGTAGCTCAGATTAAACTTGGATTGAGCTTGAATGCACTCAAAAAGGCTAGTAATGAGTTGTGGATCATCCTTAAGCAAGCTTTGACAGATAAATTAAAAGTGAAACTTGTTAACTAACTCAGAGCGTGAAAATTTAGACTGGACTTTGTGAAACCCTAACCCGAACCAAACTGAAACATTGACTTATGGGGGAAGGTGTGGGAACCATTTTAGAATGTGAAACATCACTAAAATCCAACTGGTTAACTAGGGGGGAATATAAGATAGGCATTAAGAACTCTCAAACATCAGACACAACCCTAGTTTGAAGAATTTAATCGTTAAACATGCAAAATTGAGCTAGACATAACGTGGTCATGGACAACCAATCATTAACATTTCAAAGGCAGGGACCATAGTTACATACCATAAGTAAATAAAATTCGACCACGAGGAAAATGAGCAGTGAGCTCGAATGCCCTAGTGATGAAATCAAACTGAATGTAAGAAATCCAAGTGCCACAACAAGCAAATCAAGAAATTTGAATGCCCAAATCGCCAAATATCAGATGCAAGAGTGATACATAGTGAAAGATGAGAAAATGATGCAAAATCCCCTTAAATTCGACCACACTCGCGCTGCAGAGATCGTACCTAGGTGCATTAATGCCGTCGACAAGACAGGCTGAAGAAATTCAAAAACCTGACGGTAAAACAAAATCTTGGAAAAATCCGGTGCATGCGGAATTCTGGGAAGTTCGAGATTTCCCGAACTGTAGCATTAGTCTCTTCACCAAACTTTGAGTGAAATCCAGGAAAATCTAGATGGAGCGGAAAATCCTGAAATGAAGTAAAAACCCAAACTTTGTTCAAAACTTAAGATTTTCAAAGTGCTTCCTAGAAGGGGGGTATTTGCATGAATAAGATAAGAATTCAAGCATGTGAAAAGGTAACGAAACCTCAACATAACAAGGGCCCAAAACCAAAATCAAAAGCAAAAGAGGGTCCCTGCTTTCAACGGGGCATGTGTGCAAAAACTGCATAACAGAACAACACTTACAAATCAACATTACTTGGCTACATGCAGATTTAAAAAGGAGATTGAGGAGACCATTGCAACAATTTGCATTGGTGGAAAAATGAAGGATTCATGGCACTTGTAGACACAATGAGTTGGGATGTCTAACTCTCTTGAGCAGAGTTGAAAAGGTCTTGCAAGGAGAAATTCCCTTTTAGGAAGTATACCAGCCCTTGGCTCTTGTCAATCCAAAAGAGGAATTCGCTAACATGGCAGCCAAGGCATTCAAAGAGTTGATCCAAGAACACTTGAACAACAAGGATGGACTAAGATTGGAAAAGGTGTTGATGTCTAGTTGGTACAAATTCCACAATGCACCCCATTCAGAGTTTACTTTTCCATCATGTGCAAACATCATCACCCAAGTCAAGGGTTGTTTAGACGAATTGAAGTAGCCAAATCTCAATGAAGGGGAGTCATCTCATGAGGTAGGAGAGCTATAAAAATTTGAAGGACAACACCTTCAAGTTGAACTAAGAAATTTGACCCAAGAAAGTGCTAGGACAACAAACAATGAGGCTAAAAATCAAAAGGAAGGACCTGATTTCCTTGGGACAACAAGAAGATTTGATGAAAATTCAGTTCGAACAAAAGTAGAAAACCTCTCCTTCCTTAGTAAAAGGAAACCTTCCACTCAAGGAGAGGAACCATTGGTACTTGGAGGTGAATTAACAAAGTTTGTAGTAGCATATGCTGGGACAACCAATAGAGATGTTGAAATTAAGAAGGAAGAAGAGGTTGAAAGCCTTGGGGCAGCAGAAAATGATGATGAAAGTATAAGTGAAATAAGATTAGAATACCTCTCCTTCATGAATGATAGTGATCAAGCATCTGAAAATGAAGATTTGGAGGAATGGGAACAACCACATGCCACGGCTGTCGAACATCAAACTTCCTTCTCAAGTGATGATGAAGACCTAGTGTTGGAAAGTTATAACGAGCTAGTGTCAAGACTAGCAAGGGACTGGTCAGAGATAAGAAATCAAGTGGAATTGGAAGTGTTATTTCTCCTAGGATGGTGTAGGATTCATGACTTGCCACATTCTGAGTTCATGTGCAATCTATGCCAAGAGGCTGTCAAACACGCTAGAGAACAAGTGGAGCAACCAAGTGCCCAACCTACCCTACTTGCTGCCAAGATCGAAGCAGAGGTTTAAGAACCTAAGCCAAGTGACAATTTAGTTGAAGGAAGTTCTCAACAAGGTGTTGGGATAGCAATAGAAGAAGAAGAACGCAGTCTTGAGCCTCCAAATAATGAAGTAGAACACATATGAACACTTTCCATTGGTCACCAAGAATTTTTCCCTCTTAAAGAGAATTTGTACACCATGGATGATGGCTCTATGAGGAATCCTTGGAGAGAAGCAATGCATGGGATTTCAGTCCCCTTAGGGAGGTATAATGAATTGATGTCTTCATTCCATTTGGAGCTATACTTTAGAGGTATACCAATGCTAAGAATGAGTACATTTCAGGGGGTGATGAAGACCTGTTACCTAAACCTCCGAACGACGAAGCATTAGAGTTTCTAGATTGGGAGAGGAATTCCTTTTCCATCTATAGTGACAATGAACAAGAGGAAATAGGTGAACGCCATGAGGAGATACATGAAATGCAAAGAGAAGAAGACAAAGGCCAGGGTGTTCTGATGGCTGGCAACAAGTATGATATACCTGGCCAACTACAAGATGCAACTAGGATTCCTGCCACATTAACCATTGCTGATCCTCTTTCATGTTCAGAAGGCTGTAAGAGGACAAATTCATCCATTCCATCATCCAATGACATTAAACATCATAAAAATAAGGTCAACACCTGGAGAAGAAGATGGGATGACACACTGCCTTTTGAGGACAAAAATCAAGTGGAACCATGGACTAGAAAAGATCAATGAGATGAAGTGTATCTCCTCGAAGAACAACCAAAGGAGGCTACGGGTCCCACTGGTAATTTGGGAGAGGTTCTTTTTTCCTCTTTCTCCTAGCCCTATGCAAGCCTAAGATCAGAAATGTTGCATAATTTCGTGCCACCATCTGAGGCTGCTAACATGACTACCAACAATGCAGTGCTCGATCTCGACTATCACACGCTACCACCTCTGCATGGCGATATCCAGGTTCTATCTTTCCTTATTCCTGTGAATACTTACAATTGTGTTTATCATTTTGATTACAGGAATGAGGGGAGATGGACTTGTTTGTGGATTGACCATGGAATGGTAATTTGGGAGAGGTTCTTGTTGCCTCTTTCTCCCAGCCCTATGCAAGCCTAAGATCAGAAATGTTGCAAAATTTTGTGCCACCATCTGAGGTTGCTAATACGACTATCGACAATGCAGTGCTTGCTCTTGACTGTCACACACTACCACCTCTGCATGGTGATATCCAAGTTCTATCTTTCCTTATTCCTTTGAATACTTACAATTGTGTTTATCATTTTGATTACAGGAATGAGGGGAGATGGACTTGTTTGTGGATTGACCATGGGCTTAATGAACCTCCTCAATTGCTGATTTTTCCTGAATGTGCGATTGAATTTGAGTGCTACACTGTTGAATTTCTTTTTTCTAAATATAAGGATAAATCTACATGGTTTAGAACTATGACGATCACCTTTCTTCTTGTGCATGTATTATGAAATCAAACAAGTGTGAACGTTAGTTTTCCTTGCCTAAACATAGTCCTTTGTAAATATCTTTGTATATAGTCCATTTGGAGTAGTGTAGATTTCCTATATATACTTTGCTTTCCTGCTTTTGTTGGGTTAGTTGGTTTTCTATAGGCTAGCTTGCTTTGGGGTAGCTTCCTTGCTATTCGCTTTCACTTTCCTGCTTTCGTTAGTTTAAGTGTTTACTTTCCATTTGGTTTTGTTGCCTCTTTGTTGCTACTTTGCTTGGGGTTCCCTTGCTTTTAGTTGGACACATCTGCACACAGACAACAATTATTTTATTGCATGGGGTCTGTTATATGTACTTCTTTGGTAAAATTTAATCAATTTTTCAGAATGGACGGTGAAGGTCTTTTGTTAGTGTCAAGTGACCTAGATGTTTGATTCGAAGAGGATAAGTCATTAGTTGGTCTGATTCTGTTGTATTTTGAAATATTACATATTTTATACATCTTAAGAATCTGATGGTCGTTGTAGGTCCCTTTTGCGAAGTTAAGTCAAAAAATCTAAAATTCTGCTTCAGCGCCACAACAATTCTCAACCCTGAGCGTGAGCTTCGTTGCTTGTGGTTTGATGTGAAAATAATGGAAAAGAGAAAATCAAAAGAAAAGGAACAAAGAAAGAAAAGTAAAACACTAAAAATCAAAAGAAATAAATTCATCTTTTCAAGGGGATCTAAGCAACTCTACTAGGGCTATGAACGCCTGACCGACAGTAGAGCAATGCTTGGGACAATCACAACGACAACCTCATCGGGGCTATGGACTCCTCACTGGCAGTGAGGCAATGTATTATATGCTTTTGGAGTTAGAATAAACTATGTAGATTAACTTGATGGAGCTTAGGTTCCTATAGCAACTCAAGAATGGGAATTAATGCAATTGCACACACTTGGATTTTTAGTTTACTGAAGGTTGGGTTAACTAGTGGTTTTGATTCTTTGGTCGGGCATCTAGTTTGTTTTCCCTAGCGTGAAGATCATAACCAAATATTTTGGGTTCAGGATTCTAGTTTGTCATGAAAATGCTTTGGAGCATTTCCCCTAGCGAGCTGCCATTTTTTGTGCATGTTTTGCACACCCACCCTGCCAAAGGCAGGGACCCCCTCTTTTCACTCCTGACGGGTCGTTCTTGCTCCCAATAGGCCATTTTTCCCTTGTCTTGCTTTGTGCACTCCTGTTTCCTAGCCCAAGTTGGTCACAAGCCTTAAAATGATCAGTTATCCCCTTGGCTAGATTCACCCCTCAAGGTTTCACTAGGCCTCTCCCTCTCATTGGCTGGGTCCCGTGGTCTTCCCTTAGCTTTTCCCCTAGCATCTATTGGCCTTCGCGGACTTGCACTTGTGAGTTTCCTCTTGTCATTCATTGTTGGGCTCTACCATTTTCCTAGAACCAGGCCTAGACGTCCACCCAGCATGCAAACCCCACATTCATCTTCATTGCAACGTCCTTCATGTGTTGTGGGCCCATAGTTGCGTGTCGCCCTATGCGGGACTCTGTTCCCATTTTTCCATGCTAAGGTGGCTGACTCCTAACTTCTGCCTACATGGCGGGATATGCACTTGGTCTCGCCATCCCCATCATTATTCCATTGTCATCACCCTCGCAACGAATTAATCATGGTATCCTTCTGTCTTCCATCATTGGCCTACATCGAGTATTTATTTATTTCTCCTGCAACAAGAGGAGGTTAGAAATGTGCAAGGGAACTGGCTATAAATTCACGATTTCAAAACAACAAGGAAAGATTCTGAAAATGGGAAGTCTAAGTGGAGTTCATAAGCAAGTTCAAAATTATGTCTAAGGTAGTACAATACACTGAAGCCTTTCACCCAACCTTCCTTCCTCATTCATGATGACATTTAAATTCGGCACTGACGGTCATCATCCATGCAGAACCTGCAATGCGGGTTCCTGTCTGTCTCACGCCATTTTCTCAACAACATTCCTCAAACATCTCCCTACAAGATTATCCCTGTCGGCATCTACACTTGTGGAGCCCGCGTTGCCTCTGGTCATTTCATGGCAGTGTTTCCTAGCAACCCTTCAGTACCCTTGGCCTGCAAATAGCAGAAGGCCTTTGAACGACCGCATCAAACACTCAATTATTAAAGGAGATCTTGCAATAGGTTCCTATAAATGAAACTCAAGTTAATCCACTGAACAGTCACTCTTGGGCAAGGCGTTTATCAAAATATAAATATGTCATGGATGACAAGCAAGGGGTTTTCTAGATTGAACAATATGATAAAGAGGATTAAGTCCACCAAAAATGGACCAACGATAGTAAGAAATGGAGGGGAGGAAAACATATGACCATGAGAAAAGAAACAAAATAAATTCAATCATTATAAAGAAAGATGATGGCATTGTGGGGTTAGTTATGTGGGAAGTTCTTAGTGCTTCACTATGGTCTCTACAACACTCTAGGCCCGACATCCCACATTCCTTCGCCTGACAGAATTCACCCATGCGGGGCCCGTGGTCCATAATGCCGCTCAAGCAGTTTTGTTGCCCACCGTCCGCACATATTATTTCATTTCTAGTATGTATTCAACACTGCGGGTGATGGAGGGTGATGGTGAACCTACAGTTAAGAAGAAGGTGCGATAAGGAAACAGTTCCATTATATTCTAGCGAAACCGGGCCTATAATTTGCATGCGAACAAGATTATAAGAGGAAGGATATTTGAGTTCATTTTAATCATTGCGCCATCCAATTTTCATTACAAACGTACCATTCCTATCCTTTAAAAGGAACTACATTGTTAAAGGGGCTCTATGTCAATTGTTGTGTGCTTCAAAGATATGTGTGGGATCGGTTTGAATCATCGCGACAACTTAGGCATGAATCTAATAAGTAGAACAATTTTATAAAGCAGCACTTCTTTCGTGTATTGACTCCATAATGAAGGGTGTGAAAGGAAAATAGTAAGGCCCGCAGATGTTCTAGTCATGATCAACAGGGGCAGTAGGAAGATTTTCGCAGGCCCATTCAACTTCCCCGCACTTCACCTTCAACAAAATAATTGGCTATGGATGCCACGATGTCGATGACCACTTCGATTGTGCCATATTCTCCACTATATGCTGCATTCGCATCCCAAACACCCGCCAACCATTCCCCGCATCCATGTGTTATGAGGAACCCACAATTCCTTTTTTCGTTTTGGTTGGAAAGTGATTGCCTTGTGGAGGTCATTCCATCTCGACTGTTCGCAACGACGTTCATTCCACTACCTCCCACAAGCTAGTCCCCATGTCACACTTCCTCCTTCCATTCTTAGATCCCAGCCAAGGAAGACCAATATAGAGGTCTTGCTCGATGTGAGGGATAGTGAGGGGATCATTGTATGGAGGCCTCAAGGTTAATTTCCATTATCATGGCATGCGAAGGAAGGTTTAGATTAACTAAAACTAGTAATGTATGATATGTGAAATTGAAATGGTAGAGCTCGTGCATCTGCATCAACACCATATTCAAACTATTCCCAAAAGAGGATAGACTAGAGAAGATTCTCCTTATAAAATTTAACTCCTTAATCGATAAGAAGGATCCAACGAAGATTAGAAATGTGAGGTTCGGTGGGGAGTTGGTGAAGTTCAAAGTTGTTGTGGCAAGTCTTGTATTCAGCTATTTGAAGGCCAGTATGGATTCCTTCACATGTTGTAATATAGATTTTTCTTGTGACTTACTTGAAACTGTGGTCATTTTTTAGATCTCTCACCATAAACAACTTACAGATGGTGAGAATGCTGGAAATTATGATGTGTCTAAATTTTTTGAAAGCCTTGATGCCCGCCATAGTACGCAGGTTGAGAATGCTTGCTATCATTACCACCTGAAGTATCTGCAAGAATTCCTAAAGTTAGACCTCTTTAGCGCAAGTATGTTTAGAGACTACTTTTTTTTTTAGATTCAGAACATCTCTGTCGTCAACTTTGTAAATGACATTGGAGTGGATGTGAAGCATATGTTTTAAAGCATTTTATGAGGAAAGTTTTTTCCATTTCTATTGCAAATGAGGTTCTAGAGGAGATGGGTCTTGGATGGGGTCGAATGATTATGGAATGCTACTTACTCATATCCGCATTTCACCATTATTTCCACATGAATAAAGACTAGAGAAATTTGAAAGGGAAGGAGCGTGTTCAATATCAGAGGTTTGCGGGTGGATAGTCGTGGAAGATGGGGTCATCTTTGCCATGACCAAATGAATTTCCCTTCATGGAAGACCGATGTACAGGCTCTGCTACTTTCAACTCTGTGGACTTCTATACGTGGAACTAACCATCCACACTTTATATCCTTCAAAGCGTCTCCTCATGATGAATGTCCTGCCACCTCCAAGGTTGTCCTTCTAATTACAACCCTACAGCCTTTCCCCACTGCAGCCAATTAGTAGCTTTGATCTAATAGTAAAATGAGGGAGACTAATGAACACTATGTAGGGAATGCACAATAATACGGAAAATCTCGTGAGAACATTAATTATAAGCGCTAGGAGTGGAGTGGTCAGGGACATCAATGGAAAGCGCTACCATGATGAGGACCATGGGTTACATTGGTTGTTTTGGGTCACAAGTTTAGGGGCTTGCATCCCCCACCTTCATAGGTTGTGAATGATAATAAACGATGTCACAAGGTAGATTGATGTAAGGGGGGAGATTGGTGGGATGGCCAACTTCATTCCTGCTTCCGTCATAATGAGAATATCAATGTTGTTATCCAATGAGGTGATCGATGATCCACCTGATCACTGAAGGATGCGAGCAAAGCAAGGGTGCAAAATATGCCATATTCAACACATCATATAGTAATATGGGCTAAAGCATGACTAAAACGTTATCATAACTAATGAGTAAAATACGGTGCAACAATGGTGGTATGAATATGAACATCTAAATGAACAGACACCATCGAGTGAACAAGCTCTAAGATTCTTAAACATTTATTTGATCACCTTAGGCTGCTCTCATGAAAATTTTGTGTTGTTCTATTAGGGGAAAAGGGGTTGTACTTTATAAATCATGAGGGGTGCATGGATAATTGATGCCATAGACAAAATATCAAATGCTCCTAGCTAGCTTGCCTTTTAATGATGGAGTGACAAACTATATCTTATGGAGGCTGCAATGCGAGCTTCCCTTAGCCCGTCACCAGTGGTTCACAACCAATCCATCCCATGGCATTCATTATGGAATTATCGAGTGTGGGATCCAATTCCTTGGTGGCCGTTGGTCTCCGCCATTGCTACCATGACTATTACACCTCGCTGCCCTACACTTTCTTACCCACGAACATGGTGGTGGCGACATGATTTCATATTATGTGGGGTGCACAAAGTATCATGAAAGAAGAGGCCAAAATGAATAAAAGTAGAGAAACATTAGTCTTGCAGAATTTACTACGTGGGGAGCTATTTGTGTCTCACCGTTTTCAAATAGAATTTCCACCTTGGCAACCCGCACCATTTTCCCTGCAACTCCTCCCCGACGGTGTCACCCCTCGATGGTAGTGCTCACTGGCTCCTTCACGTTATGTTTGGCTCTAAGTCTTCCATCTTCTATGTTTATGAGATAGTTCGATCAACGTGGGGACTTCAAGGGTGTAATGTGTAGGTCTGATTTAAATCATTGCAGCAAAAAAGGACATGAGTGTAGCAAGTAAACCAATATGGTATGGCGCTGCTTCTCCTGTATGCTAAACTCTTAGCCGTGAACTCCACATGAAAAATTAATGGAGGAGGATGAGTATGCGATCTCCGCATGACTCTTTTCCGTCATTTTCATTCGGCTCTAGATGACTTCCACAAATGGACTTCTTCTATGCGTGGTCTGCTACCTTCATGATTATCGTAGGATTGTTTATAAAAACACCTCTTTTCTCCATCAGAAAATAGAAAATCATTTAAAACAACGTAGATGGATCACCTTAAGGAGCACTACTTAGAATAATGGACTACTTGGTGTTCATGGACACTGCAGTGCTGGTGGTTAGTCTTGTGCCGACGTCTTCTTTATGACTTCCTCTTGCTGGTATCTTGCATCCGTTGGCCCAATGAAAATCATGCATATGGGGCCCGCATTTTGCTTCGCTACTTCAAGAATGGCATTCATATGTTGTACCTGTACAAGATCCCACTCACAAAGTCTGCAACAAACACATCCATGTTATCAGAGGTTTCAAAAGAAAATAGTACAAAGAAATGCATCCATGATAGTGAAATACAACTTGACTATAGTCTCGACCGTTGTCTCAAAATGGCTTCCCTTCATGGTACACCCGCACGGATACCCGTACTTAGACGACCAAGAAATATTCCATTTGTAAGCATATCATTATTCAAAATTTGGCTTAGTTGAACTAATTTAGTGGATTTAGCAAGTTTAAGTAAGAAATCGAAAGATTCTGAATGACGTTCAAACAAGCACTAAGAATTAAGTCTTTTATGCTAGAAGGAGGATTTAAATGCTATATGTTATAAAATTAGAGAGATGCATGAATTTAATTTGAAAAGTTGGAGCAAGATGAGCTCCTCAATAATGGAAGTTGGTTAAAGGCATCTAAAGAATCATTTGATCAGGGGTATATTTCAAAATTGTACTTAAGGCAAAGAAGATCCAAAGATTTCATTAAAACCTTATTAATGATTACATCAATTTATGTTTTAAAGTGACTCATAATTGATTTTGTTTTCTGTGCAGGGAAACCAATTAAAGGTTGTTAAGGTGGCCAACATGTGAACATTCATTGTGGAGGATCTATCAAATAGGACGAAGGTGAAAGATACTGTCATAAAGGTTTGCATACAATGGGTACAAATGGAGGTCTGAGAATACTAAATTGAAGAATTTTCTTGTTCATGAATATATTCATTCGGACAACATGCCAAAGGAAGTCGATGCCAAAATCCAAAGAGGTTGTCTACCAGAGTATGAAGCAAGAAGGAGTTGTCTTGTTCTCCACTAGATGATCGTGATCCCTCAAGGTTGTCTCGCACATTAGGTAGGAAATCAATCCATTTCAAGGTGGCACAAATGTGCAAACGAGGCTAATTTGATTCACTAAAGGATGCACTTGAATGACTAAAATGTTGCAAGTTCATCAAGCAAGAGGCTGCTTTTAAACAATTTTAGCTATAGTAAAAGGGCAATTAGCTAAATGACAAAACTGCTACAGTAATAGGTGTAGACATCGAAAATATACTGATTGACATCATGCATCTGATCCTGACTTACTAACATAGTTTCTTCCTAAATCATCCCTCGGTCTAACCGTTTAATCAAATTCTCTTATCTGATTAAATTAATCAATATTTGTCTCTTAATTAAATAAATCATCTTGTTTAATCAAGTCACTTTCTCTTGTTAATTAAATCAATCCATCTGATATAATTATCCCTATTTAATTAAATAATCATTTTATTTGATTAAATCTATAAAGTCTATCCATTAAATTAAATAAATTAAAACCTTATTTGATTTAATCTAACACCATCCCTTTTAATTAAATAAATCAGAATATTTATTTAATTAGCCTCTTATCATATTCCTCTCTTATCTGATTTAAATAAACCCATAAATTTGAGTCAAATAAGTCACATCATCTAATCTGCTGTTAAATTAATTAAACCCTTGATTAATTTAACCTCATCTCATGTCACATCCTCTAGATAATGCAAGTTGCACATGAAAATAGATTTAATTCATTTATTAAATCCCTATTTTCCCTCACATGGCATCTTTTGGAATATTCTCTCAATTTGAATTCAAAATTCCAAGTCAACATGTACATCCAACAAGGCAATAAATTCATCTTACATGTCCTTTCCTTGAGCCAAGTGGCATTTATTGCATTTTCCCTTCCCTCTTACATGTCATTTCAACAAATTTGAATTTTAAATATTGGCATTTATTGGCACAAACCCCAAATCTTGCACAACCATCATCCATTCATAGCTTGACAAGTGGCATCATATCCTTGGATGAAAGTTAGTCCCAAATTGCTCAAATTTGGGCTTTCATCCATCTTAAAATCCTATAAATGAAGAGCTCCTCTCCTCATTTCATCATCCACAATTTGAGTAAAGTTACCATGCTCAAATATCTATCAAGTTTCCTACCATTGAGTTCTTAGCTAGGTTCTTTTGCAGATTTAGCTTGGAGTCTTCATCATTCATCATCAAAAGTGGATCACATTTATTCATCAAATCTACATTTGAAGCTTGCAATCATAGGAATTGGGAAAGGGCCAAATTTCCACATCAAATTGGCACCAATTCCCCCATGGGATTGAGAGTTTGCTTACTTAATTAGGATTCAATCTTGTTTTATGATTTCATAGTGTTTTTTATCATTTTCTTCCTAATTTGAGTTATGTTAATGAATCTCATGGGGAATCCATGTTTAGGCTTGCATTTCCTTGTTTAACTTGTTTAATCATGTTGTTTTGGAGGTACTTAGGCTTGGGTTCACACAATAGGTCACTACAAGACAAAATAGGAATGAGACAAAAGCTATATTTTAAATTCCTTTATAATGGGGTTAGGTGAAACCCTAATGTAAAGAAAATCTGAGCCACACAATGTAACTAAATCCTAGGCATTCATTTGGGCTTTGGAAAACTATAAATAGGGGCTTTCCCCTCATTTGTAAATGGTTGGATAATTGGTGCAAAAGACATTTACAACAATAGAAGACAACATTGCATGATTTTATGGTTGTTCTCTTTGATTTTTCTCATCTTGCATACATGATTCTACTTCCATGTTAGTTTGTTGGCTGTTACAGTATTTGATGCACTTCCAACTCATACTTTTTGTGGTTTGTTGATGATGAATCACTTTGTAAAGCTAGTCTGAGCTAACTCACTTGCTACAACTTAGTTTAATTGTATATTCATGACATGGATGTACAATCTAAAAATCTACTGACCTTAGAAGATTGCACTGATTTTGTGTAGTTGTAGGACTATCTTGGTCAAACAAAATCTAGTCTATGGGAGTTTGTCTATTGTAACACCCTCCATTGTTACTCTTAATTCAAGGCTTAGGATTAGAACAAATTTCTACACCCTTTCCCTTTTGATATATCTTTTAGTCCTTTGTTAGAGTAGGATTCCAAGCATCATCATGAAGCTAAATCAGATGAACTTGGCGAGTTTTAGCTTGCTAATCTGAGTGGGAAGCCACTGTTCATTCACTTCTAGCACTTTGAAACTCCATTTCCAGACCCAATTTCCCATGCTTTGTAACTCATATGTAAGACCACCTTATGATACCAACAAAACACATCAACCAACTGAGAGATTCCAAGCTTGTCAAGACTTGACATTCAAAACCTTGGGGTAGTAATTTTTAACTCGTTTGCATATTTCTACCTTTCAAGAGAGGTAGTGCACTTATGCATTGCCTGTGTTGAGAAGTGAAAAAACACCCTTCAACAATCATATGCTCTGATGGTGGTACTCTTTTCTTTCTCAATAGTATCCTTTGAATAGCCCAAGTTCTTTATCAACTGAAGGGTACAAATGTTCAGATCAACACCTCCATCTACTAAGACTCTTTTAACCTTGTTCTTATGAATAATGAGCTCAAGGTGCAAAGCACAATTCTGTGATGTCTGTTATGGTAGATCTTGTTCTGAGAAGGTGAGAAGATAATTATTGATGTGCCCTACCATAGCTTGAATTTTTTTTGTATCAATATCCTCAGGGACGAATGACAAAGACAACTTTCTCTAGGATTTCCCTATGTGTAGGTGATATCCTCAAGAGTTCTAAGATAGAAATCTATGTGGGGGTCTTCTTAAGCTGATCTAGGAGACTGTACTTGCTAGGGTTGGATGTTGGCAATATAGGTTGTGTCCTAGGTTGAGATGAAACTCCTTGGACGCTAGCTTTTCGATGTTGCGTGGTGACTCCACACTTAGCACCAGGCCCTTTGATGGTGACGATGGTGATGACACTATCACAAGAAGCGACCACATTGGAATCAATATGTTGAACGTTTGTGTAATCCTTAGCTTTTCCAGTGTTTTCCCCTTTTATATGATCTGGTATAGGGTTATTATATATCTGGAGATCCTAGTTTTCGGTTGGTACTTCAATAGATATGTCTTCACTTTCGATAAGATCTTGGATAATATTTTTGAACCTCATATAGTTCAATGTTTTGTGTCCTTTGATTTTGTGAAAGTCACAAAAATATTTTTCATTGTACCATGGTGGTTTATCTTGTGGTTCCTGGTAGTTTTTAAAATTTGGAAGCATTATTAGGTTTGAATCTACTAATTTCTTCATGATGGTATCAATAGGTGCTAACAACTGTGTGTACTTGCATTTTGGATAGTTATTCTTGTTGGGAGTTTGTCTCTATTGAGTTTTGGTGTTGTTGATCTGATTGTTTTGTGGTGATGTTGTTTATTGCACAATCAGTTGAATGCTAGCTATTTGATTGTTGTTTGGCCTAGGAGCACTTAGGACCACCTTAGCATCTACCATGCCATCATTTTTTATGTTCTTGTTCTTAGACCATACATGAGGCTTGTCATTTGAACTAGTTGATGGGTGGTTGTCTTTGTAGGCTTGAGTATTTCCCTATGAGATTAGATCTCTCTCAATGTTAAAGGCTCTAGGGACAATCTTGTCATAAGAAGTAATGCATTGCATCTTTAAGTGGAAGGATAGATGTGGATCTAGACTTGCTATGATAATCCCTACTTGTTGTTCATCGAGAATAGGCCACTTGCTCTTACTAGCTCTTTGCCTCCATCATTGCAAGAAATTGGTGAAGGATTCTTCTTTGTTTTGTTTAAGAGTGTACAACTCTTCTAGGCTCACATCCACATCAATATTAAAGGAGAAATGATCTATCAATTTTTCAATGATTTCTTGGAAGGTTTTGATTCCAAGAGGCAACTAAGAAAACCAATCAATGGTTGGGCTTGTCAAGCGTCGTGGAAAGAGGTGCATTAAATAGGACTCATTGTAGGTGACCTCCATGCTCATGACGTTAAACTCTTTAACATGGTCTATAGGACTTCCTCTCCCTCTATATATATCGAATTTGGGTACTTCAAAACTGGGAGGGAATGGTACCATTGTGATGTTTTGATCAAATGGATATGGAATACATTTTGCATATGGGGTTTCTTCATTTTTCCCATCTGAATATCCTGTATTTGTTGTGATAACACCTTGAGTTGCGATGTCATATTGTCTTGTGGGCTTGGTGGAGGAACATATGTTGTGTAGGGTGGGATGGTAGATCAAGTGTATGTGGGATTTTGATATGATGAGGTGTTGTATGGTGTGTATGGTGGTGTAGGATAAGGTGATGATGATGTAGGAATATATGTTCCTAACATATTTGGCTTGACGATGTTTTGTTGAGTGTTATAATATAAACCTTGTTGTTTTTGTTTGAGAAATTGTTGTTGGGCATACTGTTGAGCTTGTTGCTTTTGTTGGGATTGTTGCTATTGTTGAGATACTAAGGCTGCTTGATGTTGTTGTTGTTGTGCTACTAGGGTTGCTTGCTTGCTTGTTGTTGCTGTGCGACTAAGGCTGCTTGTTGTTGTTTTTGTGTTGTTAAGGTTACTTGCTATTGTTGATACTATTGGATCACTTGCTAATAAGCTTGTTGTGCTTGTTGTAAAGCTAGGGAACGTGCTTGCAATGTAGGATCAATCAGTGGTTATGACATTTGCAATGGGTTTTGGGTGTTGATGTTTTGTGTGGGTTGTAGATTGTTGATGAGAGGTTGGGGGTTTGCTTGGTTTAACATTCCTTGCAAGATAGTGGATTGAGGTGGAGGAATGTAAGTTTGAGGTCCCATTTGATTTTACATGACTCGAGGGACAAATGGTAAAGAGGATGATGGTTTTATTAAGTATGATGATGTTCAGGGCACATTAGGACCTTGAGTCCATTGATTGAAAGGGTTCTTTTGACTAATGTTTTAGGGATTTCCTTATGTTTGAGATGTGGCCACGGTATTACCTTGGTTGACAGGATTTGTGATCACAGGATTTTTTTGGCGTTGGTTGATGATGGAAGGGATAGATGTGCTTTGGGGAGCTGATAAGTTTGATGCATCAACGAGATGATTGGATGAAGATGTTCCATGTTGCATTAAAGGCTAATTTTGTGTGAGGGTATTACCTTTCCCTTTTGGGTCTACTTGTGATACTTGGTCCACACTACTTTGCGTGATGTTGGGCACATTTGTGGTAATCATGGGTATGTATGGGTGTCCTTGATATGTTGATGTTGTTGTGGAGTAATGGAGTGTAAGTGGTTTATATGGATGTAGGGGATCTTCAAGAACGGGGGGAGCACCAAATGTTGGTGTCCAAATGGTTGTTTGGGATGGAGTGTTGTTGAGAGTACCTACAATCGTGTTGCTTTCAAATGGAAGGACCAAAATATTTAGCAAGAATAGCTGCAAGACTAGGAGTTGATGTTTGATTGAGCCTTATTGATGGAGTTGTTTGAATAGTAGATGAAGTCAAGCCTTATGTCAATGATTGTGCCAGAAAAGATGGGGAATTGGGAACTACGTTTTCTAAGGCTTGATGTTCCATGATTTCTTCCCTAGTAAGTCCAAATGGGTTGTTCATGAAGTCTTCTATCTCATATGGCCCTGATAGAGACAAAGGTTATTGTGAAGGGGTAACATGACTTCTTGGACCAAATTCTTGATGATTAGGACCACTTGAGGTGAACGTGACTTTTGTTTTCTCCATGATTCTCTTGTGTTGTGATCTTATTTTTACCATAAATTATGGGTCACCTGTGGGGGAGCTGTGTTGAGATTTGTAATGTTTAAACCCTCTACTTGACTCAAATCTTGGTAAAAGGGATACTCTAAGCCTTTTTGGAGCAATGGTGATAATGGGTGATGAAAAGATAAATGATGTGGAGAGTGATCTTTGCAAACATTTTGGGATAACACTTTTGACTTAGAGTTTGATGTTTGATGTTTGGATAAAGTATGTTTATGAACTTTTGAATCTTTAGGGTAGACTTATGACCTTCAGGATAAATGAGTTCAAAGATGATAACTTACTTAACCAAATGCATGGAAAAGGATTCATTTAACAAACAAAGTAGTTAAGTTAGGGGTTTGTTTGATAGATGTGTAAGTCCAAAAGAGTGTTGGTGTTTCTGATTTTTTTTCAAAGTTTGGTGAAGTGAAGTTTGGAATTTGATAAGGGGTGGATGAAGGTGTTTGACCCAATATTGACTTAGATAACTTTTGTTTTCAAAGACCAAGGTGGTGAGAAACATGCTAGACCTCTAAAGTTTTCAAATCCTATGATCAAGGAGAAGTTCTTGTGAAATGTGTAGATCTAGTTCATTCACATAATAGTATAGAAAACGTCTCCTTAGTGATTTATCTTAGTTGTGGTACTATTTTATGATACATATTCTAATATGCTTTGAACTATGATGTCTAAGTTTGAAGTAGCCCCAAGTAGACCTTCTCTTAGGGATTTTGATTTTGTGTGAGATCATCTAGAGAAGTTCAAGATCATGAAAAAGACCAATGTTTTGAATTTCAAATAGGGCATACATGTCTGGATCATTCATTGAAACACATCCATAAAAATTTCTTGTCAATCTAGTCCTATTTTTGTAGAGTGCCACAATGTGTTTTTTGATAGCTTTTGGACTATGATGTCTAAGTTTGAAGTGACGACATGTACACCTTCTCTTGAGAATTTTTATTTTGCATGAGATCATTTAGAGAAGTTCAAGATCATGAAAAAAATGATATTTATTGCCATGCGAGTGGTGGTAATATGGGCCTTCCAGCCACAATATCAGCTTGTTCCTCTTCTTTGTATATGATGTATGTTGCATTTCTCCATTGGGTTGATGTTTCCTTTGTTTCAAATGTGAAGCTTGTCAAACTACTACTTATATCGATTTGTTCCCTTTCAATGAGTTCAAAGTATGGTTGAATGATAGCGGGCATAAGGTCAGGTTGTTCAATCGAAGCGATCGAACACTAAATGGTCATTTTGGGTTCAATTTGGTGCTTCACCTCTGTGACGGACCAGTACTGGGATGGGTGACCTCCCGGGACAGACCAGTGCTTCACCTTTGTGAGCATCACCTAGATGCAATGAGTGCTATGTGGACCATTCGATATCATGAGAGATGGGTTCTTGTTGAACCACTACTCATGAAACATGGGTCAATGAGTTTGACTCGAAACTACACGGTTGAATCCGATAGCAATATCATAATTTGACACGCTGTGGAAAAATACCTCCTACTTATCAATTGATGAGCTAAAGGGGCTCTATTATGAATGGTTCATAAGGCACAACACTTGCTGAAGGTTTTGCAAATGGGGTAACAACTCAAGTGGGCTTAACCTTGGAGAAAACTCCCTGGTTAAGCGTTTGAGCTGGAGCAGTACTGGGATGGGTGACCTCCGGGACGGACCAGTGCTTCACCTCTGTGAGCATCACCTAGATGCAATGAGTGCTAAGTGGACCATTCGATATCATGAGAGATGGGTTCTTGTTGAACCACTACTCATGAAACATGGGTCAATGAGTTTGACTCGAAACTACACGGTTGAATCCTGATAGCGATAAATTAGCTAACATGTAGTTTATGCCCAATTTTTTTGATAATTTTTTAATCAATATGATTTTGTACTAATTTTGAAAGTGGACACATCCTGAAAAATAGAAATTTGGCTGTGCTACCAATATAATTTTTGAAAACTAATGGAAAATCATTTTTTTGAATATGTTTAGAATGGAGTCTAGTTTATAAAAAATGTAATTTATTTAAAATTTTAATGAATGGTTAAAAATATAGTAAAAATACCAAGCATTGGTTTTTGACAAAAAATTGACACACAAACAAAATAAACTAAAGATGAAAGCCTTAACATAGTCAAAATGTGAAAAAATTACATCGTTAAATAACTAAGAGAGAGATTAACATTACCTAGGTGTCTTTTTACTCGACCTTGAAACACATGCAAACTTAATGGTTAGCATGAACGAGATTATGTGAAATTTTGTATAATATGCAAAAACATGTTTTTAGACTTTGGAAAGGTACCCAAGCCTTTGGGTTGGAAATCCAAAGAAAATGGATTGGGGATTCCCAAAGAAAGGTAAAATGCGAGTGTCTTATAGTTTGCACTCGAATTATGTCACAGTTTTGACATAATGTGAGCATGTTATAATGTGCTTATGTTATTCCTTATCTTATGTTTTTGTGCATGTTTGTATAAATGTGTGTTTTGTGTATGTATGTTTGTATATATGTTTGTATGTATGCTTGTATGTTTGTTTGAATGTATGTATGTATGTATGTACGTATGTATGTATGTATGTTTGTGTGTTTGCATGCATGTATGTTTATGTGTGTGAATGTATGCTTGTATATATGTATGTATGTATGTATGTATGAATATATATATATATATATATATATATATATATATATATATATATATATATATATATATATATATATATATATATATGTATGTATGTATGCATGTATGCATGTATGTATGAATGCATGTATGTATATATGAATGTATGTTCAAGGTTGAGGGTATGGGATTAAGGGTATAGGCTATAGGGATTGTGGTTTAGGATATTCGATATAGGGTTGAGGGTTTATGGTTGAGGGTATAATTGTTTAGGCTATAGGGATTAGGGTTAAGGATATTAGGTATAGTGTTTAGGGTATGGGTTGAGGGTATAAGGCACAAGGTTAAGGGTTGAGAGTGTAGGGTTTAGGGTTTAAGTATGGGGTTGAGGGTATAGGGTATAGGGATGAGGGTTGAGGGTTTAGGGTTTACGGTATAGGGTTGAGGGTTTAGGTATTAGGACTTAAATATATGGTTGAGGGTATAGGGTATAGGGTATAGGGTTGAGGGTATAAGGCATAGGGTGAAGGGTTGAGGGTATAGGGATGAGGGTTGAGGTTGTAGGGTTTAGAGTTTAAGGTATAGGGTTGAGGGCTGAGGTATTAGAGCTTAAGTATTGGGTTGAGGGTATAGGGTATAGTGGTGAGTGTTGAGGGTATAAGGCATAGGGTATATGGTATAGTGTTAAGTGTTGAGGGGTATAGGGTATAGGGATGAGGGTTGAGGTTGTAGGATTTAGGGTTTAAGGTATACAGTTTAGGGTATAGGGTATAATATTAAGTGTTGAGGGTATAGGTTATAGTGTTAAGTGTTGAAGGTATAGGGTATAGGGATGAGGGTTGAGGTTGTAGGGTTTAGGGTTTAAGGTATAGGGTGAGGGTTGAGGGATTAGGGCTGAAGTATAGGGTATAGGGTATAGGGTAGAGGGTTGTGAGTTGAGGGAATCATCGGTTGACCTTGAACACATATCAGATCTAGTTCAATGAGGTAATATATCTATTTTCATATTTTTTAAAATTCTTAATGTTATCTTAGTTTGTAGTGTTTTTGTAATCTTGACTAAATTCATCTAATTTGATGCACATTCAATGTAAGGAATGTTTATGCAGTTATTGTAGATGAAGAAAATGAAGAGGGAACAAATTATTACTTTTGTTGTTGTGTCAAGGGAAAAAAGAAATTGGAGGCCCCAACTATAGATGGATAAAATATTGAATACCCTAAAAAATTGGTGGTTGTTATTGGAACATGGCTTAGAAGGTACCCAACTAAGAACTCTAATGTTTGGCTATTTTGAGACTTTGAAATGCATCAGAAGATTCTTCATTACTCAAACCTTGTCACAACATCCAATGTTCATTTGATCAAATATTGGGGTAGACCTTTGAACAAGAACTTGTGCAAGGTGTGTGAGTCTGACCATGAGGCAATACTTGACACAATAAAGAATAGAGCAGACCCAAATGGTTCGTTGGATTAATTTGTAAAGTCATGTTATTGATCACTTTTTTTGAGGCATTCTTTCATAGATTTAAAAATCTTCTTCATTCTAACTCAATCTAACCAATCCATATGTTTCATTTTTGACATTAATCATGAATAAAATATAAAACTATTTGTGTTTCTATGTTTTCAATATTTATTTTGATATTAATGTATTGTAGTTGATAATTAGACCTTTCACTATCACATTTCAACTTTACTTAAGTTTTAGGTTCAAATTTCATATGACATAGGAAGGAATTACTACCCCTCTTTAACTTAATTTTCTCATTTTCTTATTGTTGCAATTTTACACATATACAATGAATAGAGGGAAAATTATATGCATATTTATGGTAGGTCTATTTAAAATGGTACATAATGGACTTTGTTGTGATAAAAATTACATTCACTATCTTTTGTTGTGTTTCAATATTGAGTCAAAATGAGACCAAAATGAACTGTCAATACCCCTATTGAAACTCTTCACACAATCCAGTTTGGAAAACATAGTAGAAGGATTACAATGATGGAGATAAATGTCATGAAAATGAGATAACCAAAAGGACATAAAGAAAAATATGACCTATGTTGCAATTATGAATGTGTCATCATTGATGTCAAGAGGAATTCTATTGACTGGTGTTGTCATTGATGTCAACTATGTGTTAAGGAAGTTTGTTGCATGATGAAAATGTTAAGGATATTGAGAAAATTGTGAAAATGAGGGAAACAGGATGCAAATTGTGCATGTGTAGTTGAGATATTGAGGAAGTTTTTTGAGTACATGTAGCTATCTTTATGTTGCAATTTTTGGAGATGATTTGGAATGAAGTAATGCACATAGATGATGTCTTTGGTACTTGGTTTCCAAGTGGTTTTGAGAAAATTTGATAAAAAGAGTAAACAGTGTTGTGCAAATGTTCAGAATGTGCTTCGATATTGTGATTTGCATTTCTTCTATGTTGATATTATGCCTATGTGGATCTTATATGTTGTTCAAGGTTGTTATAGGTTGCTACATTCAAAAGTTTGGCTTTTGGATCGTTGTATAGAGAGATATTTTCACTAGTGTGTGAACTAGTTTTTCAGTGACGTGCTATGTGGCATGGGAGAAATGTATTTTCTTTGCATTTCTCTAATGTTTGGCTTCAGGTTGTGCAGATTTGTGAAATTTCTTATAATGATTGTATCCTTTAGAATTCAAGGTTTTACTTGATTTGGTTTAGTTTGATTTAAGGAAGTGTGTACTTAATGTTTATGGTGTTTAGCATGGTTATTGTCCGACCTTGTGTTAACACTACATACGAGCTTATTAAAGCATGTTGAGATGTGTTGGGATCTATTTGGGTCCTAATTAAGGATTTATATGGGTTTCCTTCATTCTTATCCACTGCAGGAATGTTTAGGTGTCAACCTAATTTGAATTTGTAACTATAATGCTTAGTTTCCAACCTTGGAGAAGGTTTTTGAGGTTAAGGCTGATATAAATAAGAGTGGTGTTGTTGTGAGATGCAAGAGAGAAGTAATATAGAGGTGAGATCAATGCAACTTATGTGTGTGATGTGAATTTGAGCAGAGAAGTGTGAATCTCAAGTGTTTGGATTCCTGAAAGTAGTGAGCTAAAGGTGTCTGAAATCTGTCATACAAGGATATGAAAGTGTTGGAGCATTTGTGGTGGATTTCTTATTTCATTGAGAAGTTATTCTTCGTGTAACATATCTCTTCTATCTTCTTGTATTTATTTCTATAGCAGTGAGAACTGGCTGTGAGCCTTTTTGGACAGTGTGTCCTATTCTGGCAGTGAGCCCTTGTATCGATTTTGCAATTACTTATTTTGTGAGCTAATCCTCATTGTGGTTTCTCCCTTATTTGGTTTTCCATGTAAATATGGTGTTCTCTTGTGTATGGTGTTGTTATTTAAGTTTTAGTTATATACATTTCATGTTTAATCACATCAACAAAATAAGGGTTTAATGAATGCATGTGGATCTAATTACTGTTGAGAGTTTTTGATGTTTTAATTTTCTACAAATGATTCACTCCCCCTCTTAGTTGTCTTGTTCATTCAACAATTGGTATTAGATCAAGGTTCCTTGGTGAAGAGCTTAACTACTTAAGGTAGATCCAAGATGGAAAAGAAAATTGATTGTCCTAGATTTAATGGAACAAACTATGCATTCTAGAAGACAAAGATGGAAGGATATTTGTCAGTTCATGGATTTGAAATTGAAAAATAAATAAAGAATCAATATACTCTACCTACAAATGGTCTAAGCACAAGTGAAGAGATCAAGGCACATGAGGTAAATCCAAAAGAAAAATTTATTTTGAAAAAATAATCTTTCAAATTTTGAATTGGTTAAAGTTATGAATCTTAAAACTCCTAAAGAAGTTTTGGATAAGCTTGAAAGTATTTATGAAGGGGATTGAAAGGTCAAACAAGTAAAGCTACAGAATCTAAAGCCACAATTTAAGACTATGTGAATGTCTAAAGATGAAACAATTGCAACCTACATGCAAAGGGTTGATGAACTGTTAAGTGCTATGAGAGTTTTTGGTGCACAAGTTAAAGAACCTAGGGTGGTAAATAAAGTTCTCAGAACTCTTCCTGATGCTTATAGTGAAAAGGTATTTGCTATTGAGGAAGGTGAAAATTTTAATACTTATTCTAGAGATCAGTTGATTGGTACATTAACTTCTTTTGAGATGAGAAATCTTGGTTTGAAAAATGGAACAAAAGTGGAGACTACTTTTAAGGCTAGAAAATAAAAAAAGATTGAAGATTCAGATGAAGATGATCTTGATGATGTGGAAGCTAACTTTGTAAGAAGGATGAAAAAGGGCACCGGTAAGTACAAAGGTAAACTACATTTCAAATGTTATAGTCAAGTGGTGAAATAGGTCATTATGCCTTAGGATATCCAAAGAGAGCTATAAACAATAAGAGTAAGGAGAATAAAGGAAAGATGGTTAAAAGAGCTTACTATGTTAGAGAAGATGCTGGTATTTTTGATGATGAATTTGATTATGGAGATTTTGATGATAATGAATTCTTGTTCTTGGCTATAAAAGAAGAATCTAGTTCTGCTAACTCTGAAAGATGTGTGAAGGAAAGAATTTTTGAGAAGAAGAGGGAGAAGGTTGAAGGTACTCTAGTTTCTTCTTTTCATGTTAAAGAAGATAAGAATTATTGGGTTGTTGATAGTGGTTGCTCTAATCACATGACTTGAGACAAAATTAAGTTTGTTAAACTTGAGAAATATGATGGTGGATTAGTTAAATTTGGAGATGATTCAGGAGCTAAGATTTTTGGAATAGGTTCAATCATTTTTTATGGCAAGCATAATACTGATAATGTTTACTATGTTAAGGGTTTAAGGCATAATATCTTGAGTTTTGGAAAAGTGTGTAGCAAAGGATAATCTTGTGTCTAAGGATGAAACATGTGAGATTAGAAAAGGGTCTGGAACTGTGATTGTTGCTGGTAAAAGGACAAATGGAAACATCTATCAGCTTAAAGGTGTTGATGGTAATTTCTTTATGTATCAAATTAATGATAGTTTGTTATGGCATTGAATGATGTGTCATATTAATTTTGATAATTTGGTGAGAATCAATTTAGTTCATGTAGTGGGAGACCTACCTAGAATCAAAAAGCCTATCAATGTTGTCTGTAGGGATTGTCAGTTTGGAAAACAAACAAGGAGTAGTTTCAAAGGAAATGAACAATTTTCTATTGGACTACTAGAATTAATTCATACAGATCTTTGTGCTCCTACAAGGGTGAGAAGTCTAGAAGGTGATAGGTATTTTATGATTTTGATTGATGATTATTCTAGAATGACATGGGTTACTTTTCTTAGAGAGAAATATGATGCATTAGATAAATTCAAGGCATTTAAAGCTATGGTTGAGAATGAAATGAATGTGAAGATCAAATTTTTGAGGTTTGACGGATGTGGAGAATTCACCTCCAATGAGTTCAACATGTTTTGTGAATTTCATGGGATAAAGAGGCACTTGTCTACCCCTAGAAATCAACAAAATGGAGTGGTTGAAAGGAAAAACTGGACTATTCAAGAAGTTGAAAGGACTATGATGAAAGAGGAAAATCTACCAAAAGTTTGCTAGAGAGAAGAAATTAATACTGTTATTTACATAATAGATTTTAAGAAAAAGCTAACAACACAAAGAATCCTTATGAGTTATGGTATGGAAGGATTCCTACTGTGAAATAATTTAGAGTATTTGGAAGCAAATGTTATATAAAGAGAGATGAAGAAAACATAGGAAAGTTTGATGTAAGAAATGATGAAGGTATCTTCCTTGGATATTCTACTAAAAGAAAAGCTTACAAATGTTACAACAAAAGGTTGAGAAAGATAGTTGAAAGTGAAAATGTTAAGGTTGATGAAAATTTTAAGAATTCAATTGCAGTAGATGGATATGTGTCAAATGAACCTGAGTGCAGAGAAGAAGAAGAAAAATTTGATGAAAAGAAGTATAGAATGAAGAGGAAGAAGCTTCAGAGAAGACCCCTAAGACCCCTAAGTATCTGCAAAAGAATCATTCTGAAGATCATATCATTGGAGACAAGAAGAGAGGTGTATTGACAAGGAGAAAGTCTATTGAAGTTGAGGTAAATCTGTGTTTACTTTCTAAAGTTGAACCTAAAACAATTAGCAAGGCATGCAAAGATGAACATTGGATGAAGGTAATGGAAGAAATTATGTAGATAGAGAAAAATCAGACTTGGGGATTTGGTTCCTAGACCAACAAACAAGAACATAATTGGAACTAAGTGGGTATTTAGAAGCAAATTGAATGAGAATGGAGAAGTGGTAAGAAATAAGATAAAAATTGTGTGTAAGGGTTACTCACAAGTGGAAGGAATATACTTTGAGGAGACATTTTCTCTTGTCGATTGGATGAAATATATCATAATGTTTTTGGAATTTGCAGCATATAAGGACTTTAAAGTTTATCAGATGGATGTGAAGTCTACTTTTCTGAATGGTGAATTGGAAGAAGAGGCTTACATGGAACAACCAAAAAGATTTTAGTTGTCAGATCAACTAGATATGGTTTTTAGATTGAAAAAGGCACTATATGGATTGAAGCAAGTTCCCAAAGCTTGGTATGCAAGATTGGATAGATATTTGATACAACAAGGATTCAACAAGGGTACCACATATAGTAATATTTACTTAAAAAATGAGGAACAAAAGATCTCTATAGTGGTTGTATATGTGGATGAAATTATCTTTAGTGGTAATGAAGATATGTTTAAGAAATTTGTTGAAGAGATGCAAAATGAATTTGAGATGTCAATGTTTGGGGAGATGAATTTCTTCCTTGGGTTACAAATCAATCAAACAAATAAAGGGATTTTCATTTCATAATCTAAGTATGTCAAAGAGATGTTGAAGAAGTTTGGAATGGAAGACTCCTAATTGGTATGCACTCCTATGGTGACTAGTTGTAAATTTAGAAAAGATGATGATTCACCTAAGGCTGATCAAAGAAAGTACAAATCTATGATTGGTGGACTACTATATCTAACCACTACTAGACCAGATATCATACATGTAGTTTTTCTTGTGGCTATATTTCAAGAAGAACCGAAAGAAACACATGTTGTAGTAGTGAAGAGGATATTCAAATATTTAAGATTTACTCCAAATTATGGCTTGTGGTATCCTAAGGATATTGATTTCACATTAAGTGCTTATACAAATGCAGATTGGGCTAGTTGTGTTGATGTTAAGAAATGTATAAGTGGTGGTGCATTCTTTTTTGGATGTAGATTAGTGTCATGGTTGAGTAAGAAGAAATATTTCATTTCTTTATCCACTACAGAGGCTAAGTATATTGCTGCAACATCATGTTGTACACAAGTTTTATGAATGAGACAAACATTGAAGGATATCGTAGTTGTAGATGATGAGCCTATATCTATTTTTTGTGATAATAAAAGTGCAATTAACATTTCAAAGAATTTAGTGATGCATTCAAAGAAAAAACATATATCAATTAGGTATCACTTTCTAAGAGAGAAGGTTGTGGAGAATGAGGTGAAACTTGAGTATGTACCTACAAAGGATTAGATTGCTGACATATTTACTAAGGCTCTTCCTAAAGATACTTTTGAGTATCTTCAAAAGAAGTTGGGGGTTATTTCCCCTCCTCCTTTGAACTAGATGCATATTGAGATGCATCAGTATAGTGGATCCATGGATCTATCTCTTTTCTAGATTGATGTTGGTGGCTACCTCTTAGGGGGAGTAGGTAGTGTCATATGTTGTCGACATTGTGCAAAATTGTTGAGTTGATTGGGTGTACTCCTAACAGAGAGTATTCAAAGCAGGTATTTTGGTTCAGTGTGAAAGGGGGAGAATAATAAAAATCATTTTTCTTTTTCTATTGATGTTAAAGGGGAAGAGAGTATCATGTGAAATTTTTTATCTACTCATGGGGAGAGAGAATCTTGTAAAGAGAGTGTGTAGGAATGGAGGATATATCATCCTATAATAGAGAACTTTTTCTATAATGTTGGGTACCAAGCAAACCCAAAGAGGTTAAATCATAAGAGGAAGGGAAAGAGTTGGAATGATGGATCCTAGGCTCCCCATTAGGTCATGCTCCCCATACGCTTTGATGGTTGAACCCTCTTAGGATGTTAGGGTACTTTGACTAATTTAATAATTAGCCATGATTTTGCTGACCTAGTTATGGGAAAACTACTAATTACTAATAATGTGATAAATGATTGATTATGATAAATGGTTCTAACTTGGGTGCAATCCCTTAATTAGGATTTCAATCAAGTGATAGGTATCCTCTAACCCCTTATTTATTTAGATTAAGGAATCAAGGCAGAATTAAGGGAATTCCCCAATTTGGGGAAACTGAGGCGTTTTGATCATCCTAACATTAAGTTGCTTGAGAAAAAGCAAAGTTGGGAGGGGGGGACTATCATGCCCCAAAATTGGAGTACAAATATGAAGTTAAATGAATACAAATAACTAATGAAATAAATATTAAAATACAAATATAAATAATTGTGATCAAACAACTATTATAATTATAACTATCAAAGATAATGTTATAATTATAATTATAAAATATAAATAAGTTAACAACTTAAATATCATAATCATATCAAAACATATAAATTTAAGATAAATACACAAAAACAATATTAGAAAATATAAAATAAAAATTATTATTATTATCATGGACCAACATTATTCATCGAAGACTTTAATATTTCGTTGATTATCAATAACTGGCTGTAGACATGTAAAAATGATTTAACACTTTTTACACACTCTAAATTCCATTTTCTCATCATCGACATTATTATCATCTAAATATAACTTTATTTCGCATCAATTACATCAAAAACCCTAATTTCCTCTATTACTTGAATAATATTACATTATTTAATTAATTCACTTTTTCATCATTTTTGACTAATTAAATAAATTTGATTTATTTAATAAAGTCCTAATTTAAATTTTTTCCTCTTGATTAATTAAATACCATTAATTATTTAATTATGTCGCTAATTTACCCTATTCTCCTAAGTCAATTAAATTATTATCACTTAATAGTTTAATTAAATCACATTCCCCTAAATAAATTATTCAAATTATCATTCAAAAAGGTCAAAACAAATAAATACAACTTTGTTTGAAAAAGTCAAACATGACTTGCACATTCAACTCAAAAAGGCTTAATTAATGAATTGAAATTAATTAATTACCCTCACCCACTTTTATAATTGAGCAAATTATGGTCACCAATTGCTCACTCTGATTGGCTGAATTACTTATCTATTTTCTAACCGATTCATTTATTTTCTAACTGATCCATCTATTCTTCAATCCCATTGAAGGCTCAACATGATTTCCTCAATTCCAAAAATTAGCTCATCTATTTCCTCTAATTGATCAATTAACGTCCTTAATTGATTTGATCACAAAAGCTAAATGAGCAATCTAATTCCGCTTAGCATCTTTCAACTGTTGATAATAATATTCTACTACACAATCTTGATCATTCATCTCAAATCGTAAAATCTATATAAAAATCCTCTTCATCCTTAAAAACGATCAGAGAATTGACATCTTTTGCACAAATGAAGTAATGCCAAATTGACAATCAATTTCTCACAAGGTCTAACACACATCTTCAATCAAACATCACACCACTTTGAAGCTTTTGCAATGCATAAATGGAGGCTTTGCATTGATACAACAATCCAACATCATTTGTGAATACACTTCATGAGATGGGTAACGATATTAATTTATTGAATTTGTTGTATGTTCTTTGATTGCATTGCTTTAAGTATGAATGGGTATGAATCTTAATCTTTTGTTTGAATTAGATTAGTTTAATTCATTCATGTTTGATATCCTTATGCATATCGATTTCCCCCTTACACATTCCGGCATGCCTGGTGGGACCATGGTCCTTAACATTAACATTTTTTATGAGTTTTAATTGAGTAGTTGTAGGTTCCAGCACACACTATCATTTTTTGAAACAAAGTTGAAAAATTTTCATGCAAAAGCTATAGGAATCTCACACAGTTGCTCCTTTGTTTCTACTACAGTTCTTCTTTTCCCAACCACATCTAACTTTTCTAACCGCTTTTGTTTCAGAAACAGGGCCGCTTTTGAAAATTTGGACCATAGTTGTAGATGACAGGGGTGCTTTTGACTTTTCTAACCACATTTACTAAAAATAACAGGGCCACTTTTGATTAATAGTTACACTTTTACTCTGTGTATTTTTTGATTTAAATCTATAAGTAATTTTTATTTATTTCTAATGCTAATGGGTGCTTGTCTTGGATGTTTTGTGTTTGTTGACTATGTTTGTACAACTCTTGCAGGGATATGGTACACTTTACATCAAAAACTAACAATTTTATTGTAGAGAAAGTGAACGGTCCAAGTCTATCTTTTGAAAAGCTCTCATAGTTTAGGAAAGTTTTTCAATTTGGTGCTTAACAAATGAACCCCACAACTTGCATGCTTTCAATTTGGTGCTTTAAAAAGAACTTTTTAAAAAGATTTCTAGTATAGGGAATTTTTTTTTGATTTGGTGCTTAACAATTGAGCCCTACAACTTGCACACTTTTGATTTAGTGTCCTAAAAATAACTTTCAAAAGCTTTCATAGATTAGAACACTTTATTTTTGGTGCCCATTAAAACGGAATTTTTTTTACCAACACTTTCATTATGTTGACAAAACGAAGGATTTTATTTTGTTGACCACATTAAGACAAGGTTGTTAGAAACACTCAAGTTGGTGCTTAAAACTAGACAAATATAGTCTGATTTTCATACTGCTATGTACTTGCTTGAAATCCAGAACACTTCAAATTGGTGCACATAAAAATAAATTGCTATCTTGTTCACACTTCATTTATCTTTTTGGATAGCATTGTTCAAGGAGCTTAAAATGAATATTGCAATGAATTGTATATTGTGTTTTTTGTGATTGGAAAACTAAGTGTCTATCCTCTCCCCTCACATCTTTTGGTGATCTTCGGTGACAAAAAGCATTTTGATTTTTGCACTTGTTTTCATTTCAAAGCATTACTTTCAGAGGGCCTACCTTTGAGACACATCCCGTGTTTGAGAACTCAATGTTAAACAAGTGCAAGACAACTAAGAGGGGGAGGGTGAATCAGTTGTCACAAAATTCAAACTTAAAACTTCAATACTTATTAATTCCATAACGACACTATTATGTTATTAAGTAAGAGCATGAAATAAAAATAATAGAAAGTAAATCAACAGAGTGAATACCAGATTTTTACATGGAAAAACCACGGTGAGGGTTAGCTCACAATATAAAGATTATAAAACAAAAGCTCACTACCCAAAAGAGGACTCACTGTCCAAGTACAAAGGCTCACTACCTACAAAAGGGACTCACTGTCCACAGAAAGGATTCACTATCCAATAGGGAGGCTCACTGCCTATAGATACAAAAGAGAACAAAAATATCCACCATAGTAATTAACACATTCGCATGATTTCAAAAACCTTTATCTCACTGCCTTCAAGATAATGAAGAACTGTTGTCACAACTCACTCACACACACTTCTACTCTTATGATTTGTCGCTCACTTTCGTCACTTTTCATCACATTGTCATACAATTCTTCACAACTTGACTTGCTTTTATACCATCCTCAACCTTAGAAACTTTCTCCAAGGTCGGCCACAAATATCTCATTTCATAAATTCAAAATAGGTCGGCAAATCAAAATTCCCGTGGTGGAAAGGAATAAGAGTGGACAAATAAAAACATTTTTTAAGATAAAAAATAATATCTCAAAACAACCACATGCTTCCTTAATTAAATTTTATTCTTCAAATGAAGTGTAAACACTAGGTCAGCCAAACCTAATGTAAACACAAATGAACATTGATGTACATGCTTCCCAACAAGAAGATGAAGCGTGGACACCACAACATGCTTCCTTATGTACAAGAATACATCTCAAAATATTCCAGATACATTTGTAGCAAAACAACAGACTTCAATCACTGAACACCTTTCACCAGTCCAACCAGACTGTATAAACTCACACTAAAATACTGAAACATAACTTCCAGATCACCAATATTCAAACCTCTTTTCCAAAGCACAAGAAAAACCTTCAAAAGACATATTCCAGATCCACAAGATTTGAAATGAAATAGAGGAGCACTACAGAGAAACAATATTTCTCCTAGTCCATAGAAGACCAACTCTGCTAGAACAATTCACATACCGGTGAACGTAACTTTCACGTACCATCAAACCAGAAGTTAAAACTCAGCAGATATCACCACTAAATCACCATTATCAAACATTCAGATCCGCACAAGCATAGGATCAACACAGGAGAAATGCAGAACACATATCGGAGCACATTCTGAACACTTTCATCACTCTGACTTCTCTTCTTTATTAATTTTCTCAAAAGCACTTGGAAACTTATCAAACCAACACATCTGCTACACCATAAAGATAGCTCCATGTACTCACAACATCTCAACAACATCTCAGCTATACATGTACAATCTACAACATATTGAATTGTGTTGATATCAATGACAACATTAATGACAACACCACCACACTTGCTCATACTTGCAACACTCAAAGGTGACTCAAAGCACTTTTTCACTCAGGTTGCTATATAAATGGTCAAGGCTAAATGCCAAATGGCTTAATCGATAATAACTTTTCCATCAGTTCCATTCACGAAAGGGGAGGTACCATTATGTATATAAAGCCCCGAGTAAGTTGGTTAAAGCCTTAAGTGGCTTGCTAGATGCTAGAAAAGTGTTGGATCCCTTGAGCATGACTAAGAAATAATGTAGTAGAGGCCACCTTTTTAGCTAAAACATCATTTGAAAGTGGTGCATCATAATTTACTTCCAAGAAGTTACTTACCAAGTCCAATTTATGGTTGAGACTAAAACACTCTCCATAAGTTGCATGTAAAATCATCCCTTCGGGGCATGAGGTAAGCCCACCTAAAAGAACATGCCTATCTCTAGGTTGTAAATTGTCTTTACAAACTTGCCAAAATTCTCAGTTACTTTGGACATCAAACACTTTGCTTGATTTAAAATGAACACATCAAAACAAGAATTGAACATGGTTGTCAAACATCAAACCCTTTGGAATTAGTGTGAATACCTTTGAAAACAGACCTACATTTGCAGTCCTTAAAAGATATCTTAAACAAATATCTCTAAAGGTATCCAAATATTTAGTCTTACATTTCAAGTCAGCATTGGGAACTATGGCTTTAGTATCTTGACTTTCACAAACTTTGAGCTTTTGTGGAAAGAAACATGCTTAAGCTATATAAATTTAGGGTCAAATGGTTTTGATTTTTGTGTTGTATTATCGCTTTCCAAAATTCTAAAAAACAAAATCAGATCAAAACAAGACATCAAATCTACAAATTTATCCAAACTATTGCCAACATAGAAATTGGAAAAATAAACCTGCACAAAAACCACTATTGTTGTTGTTTTTTGTCGTTGTTGACCTTAATAATACTGCAATTGATCCAAACAGGCCAGTTTTGCTCTTTGTATTTTGATAGTCACTATCAAAACCTTGCCACTTTTGAAAAACAAAACATAGTTGACATAAAACTACTACAGTTTATCCTAAGATTGTCACACTTGACATATTTTCTTAGTTGGGGTCGACTTAAAACTAGCCGATTTTGACTAAGAAGGCCGCTTTTTTCTTTACTATTCACCAATCATAAAACTTGCAAACAAAGGCCACTTCTGATAAATCCTACCACAATTGCTCTTCAAACTTGGCTGTAGTTGACAAAAATTTGGCCGCTTTTGATAGAAATTGCCATTGCTGTTCTAAAATTGCCGCTTTTGCTCTATTTTCTGGTAAAAATAAAAAAACTAATCTGAAACTAGTTACAAATATTTTTTAGAACATAATAGTTAGACACCCAAAACATGTCATAATCCATTTGCAAAATCAAACACATCGACCTAGTTTTAGGATTCAAAGTCAAAACATAACTTTGGATTATTCCTTCACTCAAAATTCTAAGATATCAACATTTTCTTGAACCTCAAGGCTAGTTCACGTAGATTTTTTCAAAACATATCCTCTAGAAAAAAGAAGTGAAATATTGATCCAAGTTTTCAACATTTTGAGTCCCAAAAATAGCATCATCCAAAATATCACTCAAACTTTAGGGTCTTGAGTATCATGAAAACCATATCAAAACACCACTCACTTTATGACCATTGAGCATCCTATTGCTCTAGTTCAACAACCAAATATTACGACACCTATCACACAACCAAACTTCACACAAATTGAAGGTGAACAAACAAACATTATCAACAGTTTGAGAAGTTTCATATTTGAGAAAAAGGAAACACCAACTCAATGGAGAAACATAGCTAATATCCTAGACCAAGAGGAACAAAAAGAGGATCTTGTGGCATGAAGGCCTATATTACCATATCCTACATGGAAATAGATACTATTCTTTTAAAATAAAAAATCCCAAAACACTCAAAAAATAGAAAATCCAAAAACAAACACAACACCATTTCTTTAAAATAGAAAACCCCAAAAACAAAGCATTAGTTCATTGCATAAGTTAGAAATCACCAATTTTCACAAAGTCTTGGCACTTGTTTATGACAACTACACGATCACAACATATTAAAAATATGGAAGCCAACAAAAGTAGCTCTAGCATGCCCCCAACGAACACCACAAATGACGGAAGTGACCCATGGGGTTATAAACCAAGTGACTTATAACTCCTCAAAAGGAACCCACATTTAACACACACCATCAAACCAACCACCAAGTGAGGAGGAAGTAATCTGTAAACAATAAGAAATGATGGATAGGTCAAACCAAAACCCAAAGAACATGGTCATAGAAGAAGTGAATAGTGAGGAAGAATTAGATGAGGAACACTCAACAATTCAAAGGTACTTAAACGTATAGAGAAATTTCTAGGAAAGGATCCAAATGCCTACTTCTTTAAATTAGCACAAAGTGGTGCTAAGTTACCTATAGAATTTAATGTGGAAGGTCTTAAGGATGCTAACCTTATTCCATTAGGGGATAAATTGGTTTTGAGAAAAATACCCAAACCAGTGGAGATTCTGAACATGCCACCAATCTTCTCACAGAGCAATGATCAACCTACACAACAACCAATGGAAAACCCTTTGTTTAGGAAACCATCCCAAAGCAAGCAAGCAAGAGTGTCCCAACAATATCATGGAGGTCCACCTCAATACATGCCACAAGGTAACATCAAACCACAAGGAAATACATGCCACATAATGCATCATATATTGATCCTTCAACCAACATACCAAATCAACAAGGTGTACCACCAACACACTACCAGGGTAACCTTCAATACAATTCATCCCAACAACAAGGTGTACCACCAATTCACTACCAAGGTAACCTTCAAAATAATTCATCCCAACAACAAGGTTTACCATCAATGCACTACCAAGGTACCCTTCAAACCAATTCGTCCCAACAAGGTGTACCACCAATGCACTACCAGGATAACCTTCAATACAATTCATCCCAACAACAAGCTATAGCACCAACACACTACCAGGGTACCCTTTAAAACAATTTCTCCCAAAAACAAGGTATACCACCAATGCACTACCAAGGTACCCTTCAACAAAATCAATCACAGCAAGGTGTACCATCAACACACTACTAGGGTAACCTTCAATATAATTCGTCTGAACAACAAGGTGTTCCAAAAAAACACTACCAAGGTACCCTTCAAAACAATTTGTTCCAACAACAAGGTATACCACCAACACACTACCAAGGTGCCCTTCATCAAAATCAACCATAGCAAGGTGTATCACCAATGCATTATCAAGGTACCCCTCTTCAACAAAATCAACAAGGACTTAATCCTCCTTCTATTCAACAAGGACTTAATCCCGCTTACATACAACAAGGACTTAACCCTCCTTACATACAACATAGACTTAACCCTCCTTACATTCAACAAGGAATTAACCCTCCTTCCATACAACAAGAACTTAATCCTCCTTACATTCAACAAGGACTTAATCCTCCTTCCATACAACAAGGACTTAATCCTCCTTACATTCAACAAGAACTTAATCCTCCTTTCATACAACAAGGACTTAACCCTCCTTCCACACAACATGGTTACCAAGGTCCTATACCTCCACAATACCCAACCTATGACCAAATGAACATTGTGGGACAATAAGGCTACTACACACAAGGTCCACAAACAACTGTACCAAACATAGAGGTAGGCATGGAACTACAAGCCCTAAATCGAAAGATATTGGACATATAGATTGGAAAACCAAAGAAGACCTACAATCTATAGGATATATGTCCATTCCATTTTGATCACTCTATTACCATGCTCCCCTTCCCAAAAAATTTCAAAATACCAGAACTTGACAAGTACAAGGGAAAAGGTGATCCAATAGAACATATGTGAGATTTCCTGGTAGCTTGCATGGAAGTTCAAAAAAATGATTCCTACCTAGTGAGACTTCTTCCATGTAATCTTACTGGTCACGCTATGGAATGGTTCTCCCATCTACTGCCAGGTATTAAGAGTTTTACTGAATTGACTAACAAGTTTGTGAACTAATTCTCATTGCACATAGAATAGGATGTCACCATCACTAACCTCTACAAGATTAAACAAAGCCAAGGAGAATCCTTCACATCCTACCTCCAAATATGGAAACATAAATCTAGTAGATGCAAGTGGCCTATTCTTGAAAAAGAACTAGTGGATATCTTTGTTTCCAATGTCCAAGTGGAAATAAATTATCAACTCACCATGTTGTGCCCCAACAACTTCGAAGAGACTATTGAAAAGGGACTACACATTGAAAAAGCTCTCATAGCAAGAGGAGTCATTAAACTAAACAACTCCAAAGACAACCCTTCTACTTTGAATGACAAACCCAAGATTTGGGCCAAGAACAAAAACATTACCAACGATGGAGTAGTCGATGCTAGAGTTGTATGGAATGTGTGAAATCCCAATGGACCACAAAAAAAATCCCAAGTTGCACAAACGAGCTACACTTCGAACAACGTACAAAACAATCAACTCAACTATCCCCAAAATAATCAAGTGGATAGGCAACAGAAAAATCAGGGAGGACAACAAAGACAATATAGCCAACCAAGGAGGAAATTTACTCAGTTAGGAGAAACAATTGAGACAATCATGCACAAATTAGTTCAACAAAATCTCATCAAAGTCAATGAGCATACAAACTATGAAGAGCTGAGTTTAAAAAAAAACATGGTACAATGAAAAAGACTTATGTGAGCTCCACAAGATCAAGGGAAATATGACGAATAATTGCATGAGACTTGAACATATAGTGCAAGACTTAATTGGCAAGGGAGAAGTTGATGTAAAACACTGTCATTGAAACAAATACTTCAAAATCTACACGAATCCGATTCCTAACCATGCTAAGAAAAGTGACAAAGGGAAAGAACAAGACTATCACAATGCCAACTACACCTATGGTGACACCGTCCAAGGTACCCTCTCCCAAGTAGATGAAACTATAGTTAATATGCTAACTATATGAGGCATGGACCCTGAATGTAACATAACTACCTATCGAGGGAAAGTCACAATACAAGTAGCCCTACCTAAACCCACAACTAAGTCATCCAATGACTATAGTATTGTGGAACAACTGAAGAAGACCCTCACTTTGATCTCCATCCTAGAGCTATTGAAATTATCACCTGCACATAAGGAAATACTAGAGAAAGCTTTGGAAACATTAGTCCTTGATGACCTTAATCCTAATCAATTTCAAGCCATGGTTGGAAAAATCGTGACCAATCATCATTTGGTAGTTTCTAAGAAAGACCTTCCATAGAGATCATTCCAAAACTAGGCCCTCTATATAGAGGTTGGTGTCCACAAACATAAGGTCAAAATAGTATTGATAGATAATGGTGCAAGTATAAACATTTGTACCTTCTTCTAATGATGTAATTGGCAAAGGAAAAAGCATCACTATAAGGGCTTATGATGACCTCGAAAGAAATTCAGAAGGAACCATCAAGCTTCCTGTATAGATAGGACCAAAAACAACAAAAACAACATGTCAAGTACTGGACCTTGAGCTACCATATAACCTTCTTCTAGGATGCCCATGGATTCATGCACTACAAGCAGTTCCTACAAAATTTCACTACAATATACGCTAATCCCAAACCCTTCCACTATTGTGAAAAAATTGAGGAGAAAAACAATAAAATCCAGCAAGTACTTGGTAATGATATATCATTCCACTCTTCCTCATATATTGACCCATCAACACTACCATCAACCTTAGCTAAACCCCCATCAAGTGAGCAACCAAAATCTAATCCCAAGATTCCAATACTTGACAAGGGTAACAAAAACTTTCATTTCAATCAAGCCTTTTGCATTGGAATGCTTCCCTGAACACCAAAGGTTTATGGAGGGCCTAAGGAGATCAAACATGTTCAAACAGTACCAATGGTAGTCAAACCCACAAGCTTTACCAAGTGGGGAGATATGAAGGATGAGGAAGTATTCAAAGAGGACCTCTTGTGAATGATCTACAAAGAAGAACAAGAAGAACCATAGCAACTACAACCCCTTCCTATTGATCATAGTAGTAAAGGGTATTAGATGGCCAAATAAATGGGATACAATAGAAAATGTGGCCTTAGGTGACACAAACAAGGTAGATGGGAACCTATTATAGCGGAACAAAGAAAGAAGAACATGGGACTAGGATATGGTGTGATAGACGTGGTTCCTCCAAACACTAGATGTGCCTCTTTTGAGAAAGGAGCTCCTTCTACCGACGTTAAGACATTGGATATCTACCATCTTAAAAACAATGATTTACCAATCAAAGACATATTTGAAAGCTTTAGCATAAGTATAGTCCCTACTCGACATAGTGAACCTATATCTAAAGACTATACTCATGAAACAAACTCTAATGTGTATGAATGGGATTCTCTCTCGTCTAGCAACGATACCTAGATACTCAATGGTAGAATGACGCCACAACTATATTGACCATTTAAACAACTTCTATAAGCTTTATAGATAATGATGACAACCTACCCCTTTGCTACCCATAGTTAATAGATTGGGACTAACAACATCATACACTTGTTTTGCATCAATTCCAAAATGATGAAGCTATTGCAAAGTTTATGGGACTTCGAACCGATATACCATCAAGAGATCATAAAGCAGGGTTTGTCATGGAATTCAAACATGAAACATATTTTGGAGGGGGGATTGTGTCCTCTAGTCACAAAATTGAAAAAGAAAATGTAAAATCAAAATGAGATCCCCTAGGGAAAACCATGATGTGGCTATCGGATCCTGAAAATAGAAAATTAAAGGATGAATCTAAGGGTGAAAACCCCTCCAAGGTGCTTGAAGATGGAGGATTCAATCTCCCTATTTCTGAACATCAAGAGAAGTCAACAATCCTAGTTGAAAAAGTTAAACCTATCAATGTTGGCACAACAAAAACACCCAAGATCACATATCATGCAACTTCACTTGATCCTGAAGAAAAGGTGAACTTCTCAACATTCATCAATGAAAGGAAGACAAACTTTGCATGAACGTATGTATACATGCCAGGGATAGATCCAACATTGGTCATACACCACCTAGCCATATTTCCTAGAGCTAAACCCATCAAGCAGTAGTTGTGGAAGAGGCATCCACAAATAGCACTTTTGGTAAAAGTAGAACTATAGAAACTAATAGAGGTGGCCTTCATCAGACCAATTGATTATCCAGAATGGATGTTGAATCTAGTACTAGTATCAAAGCCCACTAGGGGCATATGAATCTACATGAACTTCTGAGATCTAAACAAAGCTTGCTGGAAAGATGACTTCCCTCTTCCCAACATTGATATGATTGTCGATTTAACCACAAGACATGAAATACTATCATTGATGGATGGCTTCTCTGGATATAATCAGATAAAAATATCCCCTAACGATCAACATAAAACAACATTTACTTGTGTGAGGGGGGACCTTTTTCTAGAATGTCATGCAATTTGGTCTAAAAAATGCAGGGGTAACCTATCAACAAGCAATGACTACAATCTTTCATGATATGCTGCATACAATTATGGAAGATTATGTTGATGAAATACTAGAAAATTCCATAGAAATAGAAGACCATTTTACCAACATTGTAAAAGTGTTTGACAGGATCGAATAGTATAACTTGAGGCTCAATCCAAAAATGTGTGTATTCAGAGTAACATCTGGGAAACTACTAGGATACATAGTATCAAGAAGAGGCATCAAAGTAGATCCTGTAATGGTAAAAGCCATATTAGAAATTCTGCCTCCAAAGACATTGAAGCAACTAAGAAGTCTACATGAAAACTACAATCCTTTAGGCGATTCATCATGCAATTGGAAAACAAATGTCATCCGTTCACCCATATGTTACACACAGACATCACATTCAAGTGGGATGGATGTGATCAAGCATTCTAGCAAGTCAAGGAGTATCTACTCACTCCTCCAGTATTAATGCCCCCTATTCCAGATAAATCAATGATAATCTGTGTATCTACAACACAAGCAACATTAGGATCTCTCTTAGCACAACTAGATGATAATGATAAGGAAAGAGTGGTCTACTATATCAGCCAAACATTGGTGGGCTATGAATTGAACTATTCTCCCATAGAAAGAGCATGTCTCTCTGTCGTCTTCATGACACAAAAGTTGAGACACTACATCTTGAACAAACAAGTAAAGCTGATCTCAAAAGTAGATCCATTAAAGTTCCTATTAGCAAAAGAAACTCTAACAGGAAGGATCGCTAAATGGGTGATGATACTGAGTGAGTTTGACATAGAATATGTAGACAGGAAAACCATCAAAGGACATATCATAGTAGATCAACTAGCAAAAGCACCAATGGAAGATCACCAACCTCTCACAATAAACTTCCTAGATGAAAGAAAACTACTAACAAAATAGGCAAGCCATTGGACCTTGTACTTTTATGGGTCCCACACTCAACATAGCTCAAGAGCAAGTATCTTATTTCTCACACTATAGGGAGATAGTATACCTAAGGCCTACATAATTCCTTTCTCATGTACAAATAACATCTTGAAGTATGAATCACTAATCACATGACTGAAGATGGCCATTGAATGGAGAATAAAATAACTACAAGTTTATGGAGACTCTCAACTAGTAATCAGGCAAGTAAATGATGAGTACCAAACAAAGGGTGACAAGCTGATTCCAGATAAAAGAATGGTGGACAGTTTCAAACAATATTTTTTCACCATCACCTTTGAATAGGTTCCCCAGATCAAAAACATAGCAACTAATGCTATGAAAATGATAGGTTTTCTCCTTGGCATTCCACAAAACACCTCTAAGTACAAATTCCTTGTGAAGCAACTGCTCATACAGGTATTCAATATCTCAGAATCAAAACTAGTGTGTGTTGTTTTTGGTCCTAACTAACTATGGTACTAAGACACATTTGACTATATCCAACATGGTATCATACCTCCTGACTTGACAATGACCCAAAAGAAAACCTTTGCTTGTAGGACTTCCCAATTCACAATCCTAGGAGACACCTTATATCATTGAAGTTTAGATGGTACTTTAATCCAATGCCTTAACACAGTGCTACGCCCTTAATATTAGTGTACATCAGGTTATGAATAGTCGGCTTGTGGCTATCTTAATTCTCTATTAAGTCATATTATCATTAGTATATTGTTATTTAGTTGTTTAGGTCGGCCTAGGACTTATATAGGTGTGTCTAAGTCAACCTAGGTGATATCCTAGGCATAAATAGGTATATATAGGAGGTTGTGAGTCTTGTTTCATCATAAAGTTGTGAAGTGTGTTCATGTTAGAGATATTTGGAGGTTTCCCCCCTCAAAGTGGCTTGTTATTCTAAGTTTTATCAAGTATTTTCAACATATTTCATATCATATTCTTCTATTGTGCCAGTTATTTCATAACAAGTGGTATCAGACATACAAAACATGTTAAGCACCTACATGGCTGAACCAAGAAAGGAGTTCTCAAGTGACCAAGGTGAAAATTCTAGGTCAGCTAACATTGACACAAGCTTTAGTACTCCTATGGGATCTAGGAATTTATTTCCAAAGGTGGATATGTGCAAGTTCGATGGCAAGGATCCTCTAAGATGGATAAATCAAATGGAGATTTTTTTTGAAGTACACCAAATCCCAAATGGGCAAAAGGTCACGATGGCTTCCCTATATCTAGAAATAGATCAATTAATTTGGTATTGTTGGCTTTGCATTCGTTGAAGGAAAAAGGGGCTCACCATCTCATGGTCAATTTTTATGGAGGAACTCCAAGCACAATATAGCAATAGCGTGACAGACAACTTCTTCAGCCAACTGGCTAAACCTCAACAAAGAGGATCAATTAAGGATTATATTCAACAATTCCAAAATCTATCCTTAAGAGTGGATACAATTACGGAGGAAAACTTGAATGATTTATTCTTGGGGGTCTCAAGGATCACATTCAACATGAGGTACACATGTTTAGCCCTAGCTCCATAAATGAGTCTTTTATCTTAGCATGCAGGGTAGAGGAGAAGTATTTGATTCCTAAGAAGCAAGGGGCTAATGTGACAAGAGAGAAAGGATATTCAATACAACCTACTAGGTTGAATCCACAACAAATTGAGGAGAAAAGAGAAAAAGGGTTGTATTTCAATTGTGATAGAAAATACAGTCGAGGACATAAATGCAGTGAAAAGAAATTGTTCTATATTGAAGGTCCAAGTGAGGAAGAAGAGGAGGAACACATACTAGAGGATGAAAGGGAGTCAAATGAGGAATCACATGATTCTCAACCAATCATTTCTTTTCATGCACTCTCAAGTTTTAGTGCTCCACAAACTCTCAAGGTGGTGGGGTTCTTAAAGAAGCAGAAGGTAATAGTGTTGATCGACTCTGGTAGTACTCATAATTTCATCAACAAAAAGTTAGCTACTCATCTAAATTATTTTATATATCTAGCTCCAGATTTTTAGGTTTTGATTGTAGATGGTGGTACAGTTATTTGTTGAGGGAAGTGTCATAGCATTAAATTATCCATGGGATATTATCAATTTGATACCCCAATGTATGTGATATCCATGGGTGCAACATATATTGTTTTGGGAGTACAATGGCTTACTACATTGGGAATGATTGAGATGAACTTCCAAGAACTATTCATGAGATTTCAATCAGAAGGAAGGGTAGTAGAGCTAAGGGGGTTGAAGGAAAAATCCCCACAAATGGTAAGCTCTCATCAAATGAAAAAGTTGCTTAATAAAGGAGTGGATGGATTTGTGGCCCAGCTATGTTCATTAGAAGTCTCTCAATATAATGCTCCTACTCATCCAGATTTGCAAGCTATAATTGATCATCACTCAATTGTTCTTGGAGATATGCCTAAAGGACTTACAACTAAGAGGGATCATGACCATGCCATACAGTTAGTTCCAGGTAGCCAACCACTGAACGTCGGGCCTTACAAGTATCCACACATACAAAAGAGTGAGATAGAAAAAATTGTTGAGGAGATGCTCGAGGCAAGAATTATCAGGCATAGCCAAAATGCTTACTCCTCACCTATGGTGATGGTACGTAAGAAGGATGATACTTGGCACATGTGTCTATATTATAGAGTGCTCAACATGTACACCATTAGAGATAAGTTTCCTATTCCAGTCATTGATGATTTGCTAGATGAATTGAATGGAGCTATGTATTTTACCAAGTTAGATCTTAGATCTGGTTATCACCAAATTCAGATTAAGGAGGAAGATATTTGTAAGACAACATTTCAGACTCATGAGGGTCATTATAAATTTTTGGTGATACCATTTGGTATTACCAATGTGACATCTACATTCCAAAGTTTGATGAATTCCATTTTTAATAAGTTCTTGAGAAAGTTTGTGTTAGTATTCTTTGATGATATATTGATTTATAACAAGACTTGGGAAGAAAATTTGCAACATGTGGATCAAGCATTACAAATACTTGAAGATCATAAACTCTATACTAAGCCATCCAAGTGTGCTTTTGGTCTTAAGGAGGTGGAGTATTTGGGACACATAGTTTCACATGAAGGAGTAAAGGTGGACCCTAACAAAATTAAGGCTATCATGGAATGGCCTATTCCAAAAACCATTAAGAAACTAAGGGGTTTCTTGGGATTGATAGGGTACTATAGAAGATTTGTGAAGAATTATGGTCATATAGCAGCACCTCTCACCACTCTATTGAAGAAGGATTCTTTTCATTGGAATGAGTCTGCCAATACATCATTTGAGAGATTGAAGGAGGCTATGTGCACAACTCCAGTGCTTTCCACTCCTAACTTCACCAAGGAATTCATTATGGAATGTGATGCTTCTAGAAATGGGATAGGAGTAGTGCTCATGCAAGGTCGACCAATTGCTTTTGAGAGTCATCAATTAAAGGGTAAGAATCAACTAAAACCTATTTATGAGAAGGAAATGCTAGCAATCCTCCATGCAGTTAAAAAATGGAGACCTTATCTATTGGGTAGACACTTCAAGGTTAAGACAAATCATGATAGCCTCAAATATTTTTTGGAACAAAGACTATCTTTTGAAGAGCAACAAAAATCGGTTACTAAGATGTTAGGATATGACTTTGAGATTGTATATAAGAAAGGGAAAGAAAATATTGTAGTAGATGCACTTTCAAGGAAGGATGAGAAAGATGAAGCCTTATTGTGTGCCCTTTCAATATTACAAGAAAATTGGGTGGAGGAAGCCAAAGCATAGTGGAAAAATGATGTTGAGACAAGTAATCTCATCGAACAAAAAAAAAGTGATCGTAGTAGTTCAGATAAGTTTTGTTTGAAGGGAGATACTCTTTGGTATAAAGAGCATTTGTATCTCTGCAAGAATTCCACTCTTAAACACAAGATTCTCATAGAGTTGCATGAGTCTCCAGTGAAAGGTCATTCAGGATTTTTGAAGACATATCATCGAGTCAAGCAAGCTTTTTTTTGGGAAGGGCTAAAAGGTGATGTTCAAAAACTTGTGGCTAAATGTTTGGTTTGTCAAAGGAATAAAGGGGAGACAATTAAGACACCAGGTCTCTTGTAACCCTTATCTATTCCTAGCCAACACTGAGAAGAGGTATCCATGGATTTCATCACAGGGATTCCCAAATCTAAAGGTCAAAATGTCATCATGGTAGTAGTTGATCGCCTCATTAAATATGCACATTTCATTGCATTATCACATCCTTTTACAACAAGTGCAGTGGCGAAATATTTTTCAGAGAATATCCAAAAGCTACATGGTACACCTAAGGTTATTGTTAGTGATCATGATCCTATCTTCACTAGTCACTTTTCAAAAGATTTATTCTCATGTTTGGGTACTCAATTGGCTCATATCTCTTCATACCATCCTCAATCAGATGGGAAAACTGAGGTTGTTAATAAGTGTTTGGAAGGATATCTACATTGTTTCACTTCAGAGAAATAGTCTCAATGGGTAGATTGGCTACCACTTGCAGAATGGTGGTCTAACACTTCTTTTCATAGCTCATCAAAAATATCTCCATTTTGGCACTTTATGGATATCATCCTCCTTCCATCACATCATCAATAAAGGTGTCACCAAGAGTTCAGGTAGTAGAAGACCACTTGCTTCATCAACAACAAGTACTTTAAGGACTCAAGGAGAATTTAGACATGGCACAAAATCAAATGAAACAACAGGCATACCAACATCGTAGTGAAAGAAGTTTTGAAGTTGGGGATTGGGTCTTCTTGAGATTGCAGCCTTATAAGCAAATCTCACTAAAGCAACAAAAAAAGAATAATAAGTTGTCTCCATGGTATTATGGTCCATACCAAATTATGCAAAAAATCAATAGTGTTTCCTACAAGCTAGAGTTGCCACCAACAACAAAGATACATCTAGTTTTTCATGTTTCCTATTTGAAAAAGGTAATTGGGCATAATATTCCCACTCAAACAACACTACCAGAGCTCTATGAAGAAGGAAGAATCATTTTGGAACTAGAGTGCATTCATCAAACACACACAAAGAAGCTGAGGAATAGAACTCTCACTGAGTATCTCATCCAATGGAAGAATTTACCAGTTGAAGATGCCACATGGGAGGACAAGGAGTTCATTCAAAAGAATCCAAACTTGATTAGCATTGAGGACAATGCTTCTTTGAAGAAGGGGGGCATGCTACACCCTTAATATTAGTGTACATCAGGTTATGAATAGTCGGCTTGTGGCTATCTTAACTCTGTATTAAGTCATATTATCATTAGCATATTGTTATTTAGTTGTTTAGGTCAGCCTAGGACTTATATAGGTGTGTCTAAGTCGGCCTAGGTGATATCCTAGGCATAAATAGGTATATATAGGAGGTTGTGAGTCTTGTTTCATCATCAAGTTGTGAAGTGTGTTCTCATTAGAGATATTTGGAGGTTTCCCCCCTCGAAGTGGTTTGTTATTCTCAATTATTATCAAGTATTTGCAGCATATTTCATATCATATTCTTCTATTGTGCAAGTTATTTCATAACACACATAAGATGTACAAATCGCATTACAAGAGGTACACGAAGGAATTTATGGGTTCCACTCTAGTGGACCTAACCTAGTACAAAAATTACTAAGAATATGGTACTATTAGCCCTCCATGGAACAAGAATGCATTCAATACTCCAAAAAATGTTATCAGTATTCATGCACTAGCACAGGAGCTGAGACCTATCACAAAACCATGGCCTTTTTTGTAGTGGGGATTAGAATTGGTAGGTAAGATCTCTCCCACTTCCTCCAATGAGAATAAGTTAATTATTACCACAACTAAATACTTCACAAAATGGATAGAAGCAATTCCATTAACATACATCACAGGGAAACAAATATCCAAGTTCATCTTGAATTATCCGATCTGTCGATATGGAATTCCCCAAACCATCATATTGGACAATGGAACCCCATTCAAAAACCAAGATGTCAAAGAGCTTTGTTCCAAGTTTTATATCTAGCACAAATTCTCCACACCCTATTATCCCTAAGGAAATGGTCAGGCTGAAGCATCTAAAAAAATCATCCTGAAGATTTTAAAAAAGACTGTTAATGATGTCGACTGTGATAAGAATTTACAATTGAACCTAACCCTATGGGCTTATTGAACTAGTATTTGCACACCTACAGGTGCCACACCTTTTTCCTTGGTCTACAAATCTGATGTTGTCTTACCTATTGAAGTCAATATACTCTCACTGCAAATATCATTGAAAGGGATGGTCAACAGTGAGAAACATCGGGTCTCCATATTGAATGAGTTGGAAGTCCTAGATGAAAGTTGTTTGAGTGTGTTAAACCATCTTTAGGTTTATTAGAATCAGCTCAAACAAAGCTACAATAAAAAGATAAAAATAAACTTTCAAGTTGGTGACGTGGTACTCAAAGAGAATTAGAAGGTACAGTTGAATCAAGATGGCAAAGGTAAGTTTGAACCTAACTGGTTAGGTCTGTTCATCATCACAACAAGCTATGTCTTTGGAGCTTATCAATTGGCTATTCCTGAAGGAGAATCTTTAGCCGAACCACTGAACAATAGCCATCTTAAAAAGTTTTATAATTGAATACATCAGAGTATCCAAAAAAAAAAGGTAAAAAAGAAAAAAAAATCAAAAAGCAACAAAAAACAATAAAGAGAAATAAAACATTCTTTAAGTGAAAACCATATTGTGGTGTTTCTAGAATAGGTACCATAGTGAAAAAATAAAAAATACGTGCTACGTTTGAATAAGAATTGCATCATTATCTATCAACACTATCTAAAGTATCCATCCATTCGTCCCATAATAAAAACGTGTGTCCAGCCATGGTTCGATGACTGATTAAGTATTGAACCTTGTTGCACCATCAACATCTATCTCCCCTAGTGAAGGTAATCTTATCTCGAATTGAGGGAAACTTCCCAAAACTGGTAGCAGATCAGATCCATGTAAATCCCATCATGGTTGAAAATTGTCAAAATAAAAAACATTCAAAAAATTATCAAAAATCAAAACAAAGTCAAAACATCAAAAAATCCCCAAAACATGTTATGCTTTGAGTCGACACCAATCGAACTACATGGTCTCTATGTGTATAACATAGGCAATGCTTATCAGCTCATGAGGCCTTAGGTTAGTCCCCTTAGGTGTCTATCATGATTTATTTTAAATTAGTCAAAAAATTCAAAATCCAATTTTTTTTTCAAAACAAAAAAGTAAAAAAAAAACATGTTCTTATCAAACCAAGGGAACTATGAGCCTCTGCATGTACAATGTAGGCAAGGATTATCTTTGATGAGCCCTCGAGGCCCTAGGCTAGTCCCCTAAAAATAACAAAAACAACATCAAATAGACTTGGAAAATATAAAAGGTCCTACCTACATCATCACCAACCGCAATAAACTTTTCATCCCTAATAAACAATCATCACAATCACCCTTTGACATTAGAAACAACAAACAAGACAAAACATCAAAATCAAAAATTCCAAAATGAAGATCGAAATGATTAGACAACTATGAAGTGAAAACAATGCCTGAGTATAAACTACCATACCCACTTGAAAATCATATCAACAATACTAAACATGAGTCTTAACGCATAAAATGTTCCTACAATAGACATCATCAATGGATTTGATCATGGAACATCAACAACAACTAGGGAAAGTGATACTGCAACATTGTTTATATTTTTATATTTTTATCTTTATGATTTATCGTAATACCACATTCCCAGGATCTCTCGAGGATGTCCATAAGGATTTAGAGAAGGAGTAGTGGTATTAATAGTCAATTTTTGTTAGTTCTATTTGTAAGATTTTTTTTGATACTACCACAGCGAATACTTGCTTTGTTTGGTGTATGGAAGTTGTTTTAAGACAATTCGTGTAGTAGTTGCATGTTAGGTATTCAATACCTCTCTTTGTAACTAGTCTGAAAAGTTTTAACAAAAGTCAATCATATATTCTAATAAGGTTTTTGTATGTCTGGTATGAGCAAGAATATTCTTTGTGTGTCGAGTCAAAGTCCACACAATGGATACAAATCCACCTTGGTTATTAGTAACCTAGTGCACCATGTCTTTTTGCCACATCAAAAAGGATTGTTAAAGATACAAAGCCTCCATGCAAGCAAAAGCAACTCATCAATAACTAAAAAACATCAAATTTCTAACCATCATCCAACACTTCTTCTAACTAACAACTTCATCCTACATCAAAATATCATTAATACCACATCCATCCTACATCCACAATTTCATTAGTGCATATCATGACCATAGTAAAGCAATAAAAACATCATGCATCATGTATAATCATACATCACATAGATAAGATATCATCATCCATTATATATCAACATCCATAAACATCATATATTATACAGGTATATAAATCATTCATCCATTCACATCATATGCATACATCAGAAAAAGTACAAAAAACATGAACATGCATACATCATCATCCATGATCATCTCATAACACATAATAAAGATAGAATGAAACATGGTATATCTCACATATCATCAAAATTGAGAATGTCACATACATCATAAAGTAACATGTGTGATATAATATACAAAAAATACATATATATACGAGGCCACGCTAGGCCAATGAATGTATATACAAAAACTCATGTCTATAACATAAGTCTTTGATACAATGACCATCATAAAAGATCAAGAAATAAACAATCCTACTACCTGGCTAGAGATGAGGACCTCTAATGATCATGGCTCTAGTGAGGAGAAGGTTGTGGCATCACTAGCGGTTGATCCAACTGTTTAACTGATTGATCACCTGACTTGGTTGCACCAATAGTTGTACTAGCCTCACCAAAGCGAGGATGTCTCCATGCTATAGGAACGAAAACCTCATATAGAGTCTGGTAGTAGGTGGCCTCCCTCATAAACGGATATTGCTCTGCTATAAGGGCATCGTGCTCTGTCCTAAGGGTATCCCTCTCAACGAAAATAACCTGCACCTATGCCTCAATAACATGATGTCACCCAATCTCAGTATCCTACTACTATATGAAGCCATCTCTCTCTTGCCTCACAACATCTCACTCAATAGTAAAAATGACAAGCTGTGCCTTCGCAACTTGTCTCCTGACAATCTCTACATCACGAGCCACTATCAACTGTATGATCTATGACACCGCTGCTACATCCCCAAGTAGAGGAGAAGGAACCTGTGCTTGATCCTGTTGCATGGGATCATCCTGCTAATCCTGATGTCCATCCTATCTCGCTCTATCAAGCTCCTCCATAGTGATCTTGACTCACTGTCTCTCACTCAACGCTTGGTAATGCCTACTCCCCCAACAATTGGCATAACATGATCTATAAACTGGAGATGAATCCATTAAGCCTACCACTGATCATAATCAGTGGTAGTCCCTACATCTGCTAGACCTATAGGCCACCCCCATCCAAATAGAGCAAGTGTTCTAAACTTAGCCATTGTTGCATCATGATCCACCTACAACCCCCACACCCTTATCTCTTGGGTGGTCTTGCCAAAACAAGCTTGGTAATCATCTCTGAAGAATATTTTCCTCTCTCTGAATTGATGAAGAAATCTATCAAGAAAATATATCTTGAGCAAAGAATGAACACAACCAATCAACCATGTCTATCTGTAGAATGGAAGTTTCTCCTAGTCATCATGCTGCACATTACAGTCTAACCATGACCTCCAAATGAAACTAGGCATGCCATCAATCACACAATGCCAATAATGTAGCTGCCCAGGCCAAGTATAATGAAGAAAACTACCATATCTATATGAGTACAAATCCTTTAGATCCTAATCCAAGATACCATCTAATCTAGTAACTAGGATATGCTCCCAAGCTCACACATGAAGTAATGTCACACTAGAAAAAATGGAACTGCCTCCTTGGTAGGCAACCTTGTGCATGTCTCTATAAAGATGAGCAAGGAGACATAGGCCCCATGCATACCTCATACCATGCTCAAACATCTTCTCAATACACACACCCAAAATAATAGGAAACTGTTTACCTTGCTGATCAAGAACGACAAGCCTCAAGACCAAAGCACATAAAATTAATGAAACAAGATCTGTACTGCCAACAAATAGAGAAAGGTTTATCTCTACCTCTTGAACCTGAAGATTCCTAACACCAAGGACCCGTAACATAACACAGGTACCCTGTCATGTAAAATAGGTCACAGGCTCTCCATGAATCAGAACATGGAGAATCCTTCATACATCCTCTAAGGTGATGGTGGCCTCACCAATCAAAAAATGAAAGGATGATGACTCAGAGTGCCACCTCTCAATGAGAGTGGCCATCAGTGCTTTGTGGAATCTAATCACTGGCATGTAGAATATATGCCATAATGCCACAACATCTAGCACATCTCACTCAAACTTGTGGAAACCAATGATCAAATCAAACAATGCACATGGTCATCGCTCTCTCGAGTAAAGAAGTTTGAGACCCGCCTACAAACATTCAACCCATGACATTAAGAAATTGCTATGAAAACATGAAATAAAACTAAGACAACGAAAAAGCTAGCTCAAACTTTCAAAAACATCAGAAGCAGTTACTTTTTTGTCAAAACCGGTAAAAAACAGTCAAAAGAAGAATTTTTTTTGTTAAAAGCGATACCAAAAAAAAGCAAAAAGTTTCTGAAGAGAGAACAATTTTCATAAAGGCTACCATTTTAAATGAAGAATATCAAAAGCGAACATTTAATCAAAGGAAAAAACAAAGCAAAAAAGTTTCTCAAAAGAAAACATTTTACTCAAAGGCAATTGAAAAGTGCAAAAGTGGCACAAGTAAAAACATCAAAAGTGGCAGAAACGATTCAAAAGAGTAAAAAACATAAACCTACTGCTTTCACCTAAAAAGTCTTCATGCATTAATTACTCAAAAATTGAAAGAAAAATATATGAGAGGAAAGGGTACATATTGGCGTACCAATGCCAACAAGCCTCCTGAACTCACAAACTACATCCGTGTGATGTGGGGCTCCTCGAATCCTCGCCATAACACCTTGACAATCACAAAATCACAGAATTCAGAGACAAGAAATTACTAAAGGTTCAAAATGAAAATGAGGTAAATTAAACCCTAATTACCTATTTTAACCCACCAAACCCTAATTTTTACCTAGGAAACCCTCCTAGGTTGAAATTATGAGCTCCTAGGAACATCTGAACTATTAACGAAGGTCCTATAAGCTTTAATTTTCATCGTCTATGCATCTAAACTGAAATAGAACATTGTTGCAAGCCTGATTGAAAAAATGATTTTTTCGGCCAACCTCTCGAGGGGGTAGCCCAACATCCTACCACCTTTCCACTGACCACTAGGGCATAGTGGGGCATATAATTTTTTTCAAATGTTGACCTTAATATCAAATTATTTGAAACAAAGCAACCAATACTTTGTCTCAAAGAGGGGCAAAATGTAGACATGTAAAAATGACCTAACATTTATCACACACCCTGAATGCCATTTTCTCATCATCGACATCATTATCATCTAAATATCACTGCATTTCACATCAATTACATCAAAAACCCTAATTTCCTCTATTAATTGAATAAATTGCATTATTTAATTAATTCACTTTTTTATCATTTTTGACTAATTAAATAAATTTCATTTATTTAATAAAGTCTTAATCTAACTTTATTCCTCTTGATTAATTAAATAACATCAATTATTTAATTATGTCACTAATTTACCCTATTCCCCTAAGTCAATTAAATATTATCACTTAATAGTTTAATTAAATCACTTTCTCCTAAATAAATTATCCAAAACATCATTCAAAAAGGTCAAAACAAACAAATACAACTTTATTTAAAAAAGTCAAACATGAATTACACATTCAACTCAAAAAGGATTAATTAATTAATTCAAATTAATTAATTACCCTCACCCACTTTTATGATTGAGCAAATTACAGTCACCAATTGCTCACTTTGATTGGATGACCGACTCATCTATTTTCTAACTAATTCATCTATTTTCTAACTGATCCATCTATTCTTCAATCCCATTGAAGGCTCAACATGATTTCCTCAATTCCACAAATTAGTCCATCTATTTCCTCTAATTGATCAATTAACATCCTTAATTGATTCAATCACATATGCTAACTGAGAAATCTAATTCCTCTCAACATCTTTTAGCTGTTGATTAGGATATTCTACTGCATGATCTCGATCATTCATCTGAAATTGTAAAATCTATCTAACAATCCTCTTCATCCTCAAAGACGATCAGAGAATTAACATCTTTTTCACAAACAAAGTAATGTCGAATCCACTTTGAAACTTTTGCAACACACAAATGGAGGCTTCACATTGATACAATGATCCAAAATCATTTACAAATACACTTTGACATGAGCTGGGTAATGATATTAATTAATTGAATTCTTTGTTTTTTCTTTGATTGCATTGATTTAAGTTCATTGAATTCAGTGATCTCATATCGTTCATTTCATGAGTAATGGGTATGAATCTTAATCTTTTGTTTGAATTAGATTAGTTTAATTCATTCATGTTTGATTTCCTTATGCATATCGGTTTCCCCCTTACACACTAGTTTAATTCATACCATTACTTGTGTGTCTCCTTGTATTGACATCAACTGAGCATAATTGGCACATAATTGGGCAACCTTGTGAATGATATAGTCAATACAACCATCCTTACCTAAGCATTACTAGTGTTATTCAGTGTTGTGGTTATTGTATCACCATTGGGAGACTTGATCTAATGAATAAGAAAAATATAGTACATGATAATCCTTCTCATATATGGGGAAAATCAATTATTATCAATGCAAATCGATATTTCTAGCAGAAAGTTTAGGTCGACATAATAGATCAACTCATATAATGGACAAAACATTGAAAATTATTAAGTCTCATATCAAATGTCATGGGTCTGTCCCATATTAGACAAGATAAAAATAATTGAGATGATATTTGATTAATCTTGGAAAAAGGGCACATGAAATTCCTGAGGCCTTGAGTGATTTCAAAGACTCTTGGACAAGAGATATGGTATGTTAGAGTTGGCATCTAATTTCTAAGATCGAACTCAATCTCAAAGGCTTTAATTGATGATATTAGAAATATTTGATGTAAGAAGCTTATCCTTTGTGGAGGATATTTGAAATCAACCTCTACATATCACCTGCCGCTTTGGGATTAATTAGTATCAATGATTACTTGAGAAGGGGGTAGCAATATTATCCATCAATCAATTGTTTCCATTGCTCCAACATTCCGAAAACTACTCGTTCCATTATCATTAACTCCATGGAGTTAGCACTATTTAGGAAGCTTCGACTGGTTAATAGAGTACAACGATTCTTTTTATCTAAAGAAGGCAATAGTTAAAGATAAGCACTGATTACATTTGCAAGAGAAATGATTAGTCTTAAACCTAAAGTCATGCCCATTCTAAAAGGACATCATGAATCCAAAGGATGTTTCTTTTCATAAGGGGCATAAAGGGATAAAAGGTGACAAGAAGTGAGGGGGGAAGATCATTAGGGAATGGAATAGTCCAAATACATATTTCTTAATATCAGAGCTAATATATTACCTACAGTGGTGTTTTATTTGCTCCTATATACATAATCTCAATTACCAACCACAAATATATTAATGCCATAGCCTTTAAGCATACTCTATTGTAGGAATTGTGAAGGTCCAAATAGAAACAACAGTGTTGCCCTTATTATCCACTTGCATTATTAATAAAATTATCAGTTCAAACTCATATTTAGATGCCTACATCAGAATATTGACATCATTGTGATTATCATAACATCCACCTCACCCCACATATATATAACATACCAATGTAACCAATAATTATAGTCACTCTTTTAGCAAAGCTTGATATCCCAATTTATTGACTCAAAGGTAAAATTTATAATAATTTCGTAAGGGATATTACATGTAGGGCCCCTCTATAATAACCTCTCTCATTTTTCTATATCTCCAATCCATTTTCCTATGGTGACAAGTTTCCAATTGATGGAAAAAGCATCAAATGCATGTAGTGTAAAGTTTCAAGGTGGCATATTTTTTATTTTGTTTCTCATGTGACCAAAATAATAGTTCCAACACATTTGGATGGGTATTTTTATGCTATGCAAGGTCCTTTTTTGCACCCCAACATGTCAAAAATTTCAAGGCTACATTGTACTGGTGATTTCTCTTAAGAGACTAAAGTGCGAAAAAGTAGCAAAATTTGACAAGCTATTTCTCAGAAACCATGGCACATACAGCCATTCTATTTGAAATTATAGGGTCACGTAGGACCCCTCTACAATAACCTTTCTCATTTTTTCATATCTCCATCCATTTTCCTCTGGTGACAAGTTTTCAATTAATGGAAAAAGTGTCAAATGCATTGAAGAGAAAGTTGTAAGATGGCGTAATTTCCATTATGTTCATCGTGTGACAAAAACAACATTTACAACACATCTAGATGGGAATTTTTATGCTACGAAAGGTCCTTTTTCACAACCCAACATGCCATAATGTTCCAAGCTACCTTGCATCGACAATTTCTCTTAAGAGACAAAAGTGCAAAAAAGAAACAAAATTTGACGAGCTCTTTCTCAAAAATTGTGGTACTTACAACCATTTAATCTAAAAGTACAAGATCATATAGGGACCCTCTACAATAACCTCTCTTATTTTTTCATATTTCCAATCCATTTTCTCGTGGTGACAAGTTTTTAGTTGATGGAAAAAGTGTCAGATGAATGCAGTGTAAAGTTGCAAGGTGGCGTATTTTTCATTATGTTCATTGTGCAAACAACCCGATAGTTCCAAAACATACGAATGGGTATTTTTATGCTAGGAAACATCCTATTTTTCACCCCAACATGTTGGAATTTTCCAGGCTACATTACATCAATGATTTCTCTTAAGAGACCAAAGTTAGAAAAATTAACAAATTTGACAAGCTCTTTCTTGGAAACCATGGCACTTATAACCATTTCATCTGAAGTTACAAGATCACATAGGGACCCTATATAATAACCTCTTTCAGTTTTTCATATCTCCAATCCATTTGCTTATGGTCACAAGTTTTTAGTTGATGGAAAAAGTGGCAATTGCATTCAAAAGAAAGTTGCAAGATAGCCTAATTTTTGTTATGTTCATTGTGTAGCCAAACTAATAGTTCCAACATGTCAAGGTGGGTGGTTTTATGTTAGGAAAGGTCTTGTTTCACACCCCAACATGTCGGATCATTCAGAAAGATAACAATTAACTAAAAAATATATGTGAAATGAGTATGAAGATTACCATAAAAAGGTAATAAAAAGGTTGAACATAAAATATAGTGGGAAACTAAAAAAGGTAAAGGTACATCATGATAATATCTTCACATCCTCATTATCTTTATTTTATCAATACAAAAAATATTAAGAATGAATGGATAAAAAAGCATATTATTCAATAAAGTGTGATAATGCTTACAAACAAGAATACATAAATCTAAAAATAAGTTATGAAGCATGGAATACACTTGGATTTTAAATATTTGAAGTAAACCATCTACAAATATCCATTGAAGCTTGTCATTGTATAACAAAGGTAACATATTATTATTGAAAAATGGATTGGAATAACATTTTAATCATTAATAGTTACACCAAATAATTATTCAACTATTTAAATAATCATTTATAATGCAAATATGAACACCAAAAAAAAGATATGTATTAACCGAATAGCCATATAGGCATACATCAATATATGTTGATATAAGTATAACATATATACAAAAAACCATATAGGCTTACAAGAATTCCATATGGGCGTACAATGTCACATGTATACAATACAAAATATATGTTCAAAAATTCCATATAGGCATACAAAAAAGGACCCTAATAAATAGTCGTTTCCCTCCATGTGAAAGAAATAAATCACAAGCGGCCTTTGATCATCAAGCGATGGAGATGCGTATGATGGTGGTCTACTTTGAATTCATTCATTAGACCTCTTGTTTAATTCTTCATGGAGCCGCACTTATTGGAATACAAATTATATACATTAATATATAGAAATTTTATTATATAAAATGAAATATTTAACAAAATAATCACTTACCACAACCAAATGATCTATCTGCTAATTCACAACAATGAAACACTCATGCTGTGGCATTGAAAAGCCCCAATGTAGTGACCATCCAAATAGAAATTAAACTACAAATGAAAAACCATTTTAATTTTCAATAATAGACAACTTAAATAACAAATGTAATTTGAAATTTACTAATTAGCCTCATACCTCGGTCAAAGGCATCAAGCTTGCTATTTTTGTAGTGAAACCATGCTCCACTTTCCTATCAATATTATGAGGAGTTTCTACTTGCATCATCTGAAAATAAAACAACATTATTCAATTACCAAAACTAGAAGAGTGATGTAGGTCATGACATAACAAGGGGATTTATTAGGATTTATTGTATCATGGATAGATTAGAGTTTAGAGTTTAAAATTTATAATTAATATAGGACATGTTTTCCTTGGGATATGTTAATGCATCTAGTTGTATTTCAAATCTTATTTTATGATCCTTGAGGGAGACATTATCTTGAAGACCCATGAAGGAGATGATAAAATCATCATTATGGAGGATGTGAAATGGTGTGTGATTTTGTTGGTCTAGGGTGATGAGTTTAGGAGATCAATGATTAAGGTTATTCATAGGGTCAATGAAAGGATTGGTGATAGGGGTGATGGGATTAAGAAAGGGATTTATGAGGGGGTGATGAAAGAATTGGTGATGGGGATGTTAGAAATATTTTTTATAGGGGTGATAGGTTCAATGAAATGATTTGTAGTAGAAAGTTCCTTTGTGGAACAATGATATGGAATCATTTGATGTTAGGAGAGTTTAAATTAGTGTTCATAGGTGTAGCATCCTTATTATTCTTATCAAGAAGGTTATATCTGATGCCTTGGAATCCTTGGTTTGAATAAATAAAAATGTGTTTGAGGAATAATTATTTCTAAAGGGTAAATACTCTAACTTGATATTTCATGATCTTTTGCACACTATTTGGATAATATAGTTGTTACTTAAGAAGAAAAACACAAATTTATTGTAAGGTAGGTAGGAATTATGAGGATTGGGGATTTTTAAATTACTAGTTTTCTAGGAACCAAAATGGACAAAGATGGTTGGTTCCAATGGATAGGATGCCAATTTTTCCTAGATGGGGTCGTTGGAGGAGTGATGGCATCTTTATTATTTTAGAGATATGGTATATTCATTATTTTGGTAGCATTATTCAAAATATTCTTCAATATCAAACCAAGAACTATCAAAACTCTCAATCTATTCCTTTCTAGGAGACCAAATTGTACAAAATTTATGTAACCATAATTAACTTTGTTGCACTCTAAGATTTTTTTGGCTAAGCTAACCATAAGATCATCAAGATAAAGGGATTTTGTGTACATGAAAAAATTATTATAGTTCACTCTCCCACAACCTATATTGATGACCTTGACATTAGATTTAGGGGTTGGAGGAGTGGCTACTAATGAGAAGTCACTCAACAATATGAGAGGAGTATTATTTACATTTGAGAAGATTGAAAATTTTAATGTTTAGAAAAAAGGATTTTTTTTTGTGCTCCCAACATCTTGAAAGATTCTTCTCTTTTTGATACTTCTAAGTGAACTAATTTCCTCTATATCCATTACCTCAATATAGCCTAAATGTCACTTAATTGTGACTCACATTCAACTTTAACTTCATTAAGTTTAGGTGTGTGTGCTCTTGGTTATTTTTGAGGTGTATCAACAACCTCTTGTTGAGGATTATTAATTATGCATTCATCAATATTGTTATTGTTACTCTCATGGGTTAAACGGTATGCTAACATCTCTTCTCTAACTCTTGCTACAAAATCTTAATGTGGTGTAGGAAAACTCAGAGTGATTTTTATTGTGTATTTTACACCGAGATGGGAGTTGGAGGATGGATGAATCAACATAATCACTTGGATTAGCTAAGTTGCTAGCCATATTTTATAGAATGTCTCAAGAGGTAATACAATAAAGGGGTCTATAGAAGGTGGATAATTAATTGACACCACTAGCCTATATTTTTGGAGGTCAACAACATGAACAAATGAAATTCATATATTATAAAGTACATAGAAACCTAAAAAATTAATTAAAAGGTACAAAGCATACTTATAAACTATCTAGAACCTTCAAGTCATTAAACATTATTCAATTGGCTCTGCTCTACTATGATGCTTCCCGCTCTCGCTATGTTTTTGAATTTCCAGCCACTATTGTGATTTGACTACTTCATGGGTCAGTCGGGAGGGGGGGCCGAGAAGGCTCCCAATTCCAAGAATGTTGTCCTCTTACTTGGCGGTGTGCCTGTGGTGGCAACAACCAGTCTGGCTATTCCCACTATGACGTCCCCTCCTCGTACTTCAGTCCTTTCCCCTAGGGAAAATACGGAGGGAATCTCTAGGAAGTAACCCATTTCACCATCTTTTGTGTTCAACTCTTTCTTCTCAAAGGAAGCACCAACTTCCTATGGGGAAAAAATGGTGGGGTTTGACTCACCAGCTTCGAGTAAAAGGCTATTGGAATCTGCTTCCTGCTCGGTG